>OX465042.1:933699-946199 GCA_949841015.1 Aplysina aerophoba
CGACTTGCATTTGCATCCTCCAGTGCCGTGCTTTGACCAAAGCTCTTCCTATCTACTCAGGGCTTCTGGCATCTCGTGCTCGCATGCGTCTTCTTTATCTATGTCTACGTCCAGCCATACAAGAAGGCAGCAGCCAACGTGCTCGAAGCCCTTCTCCTCTTCCTCCTGATCCTTCTCCAGTACCACGTTGAGTATCCCGATGCAATCACACAGTCAGAGAAGACACCCATCCTGGGAGAGGGGTTCCTTGGCTGTCAGTCTGTGAACGACATCGCAGAGACACGGTGGTTTTCAGTTGTGGCTGGGCTGATCTTCTACCTGCCTGTACTGGTGGCAGCTGTGGCCGTCATCCTAGCCCTGACCAAGCATCAGTGGTGAGACGCACAGTCTGCATATACAGTAATAGAGTATGTGTATATGGGAATGGGAATAGGTTATATATTATGCGTATGGAGATGATTTCACATAGAGCCCGTATGGAAACCTCAGCTCACATACAGCGACCACTAGCCTCCCATTTAGCCCCCTATAGCTGTATATATGTACTGCAATGGGTGGCCAAATTTGTTATTGCACAGTAATAGTGGCGTATTTGGTGTATGCATGCTGAAGATGAGTGCAGTAATCAAAGTTAATGGCTGCTGCATATAGACATATTCCACTCTTATAGTCAAATCATGGTTAATTCTCTCTTTCGCAATTGTTCATATGCGACAGCATGAAAGTATTAGCTGGAATTAAAGCCAGGAGACAGAGAGGTCAAAGTTCACCACAGGCAGAGGCTCTTCCTCAAAGGCATTTTACTGAGGTGGTTCTTTCTGTCTTCCATCTTCAAGAACACATGACACACAGCATGAGATCAAGAAGTGGCAGCATTCCACAAGGGCTGCTCGTCAAAGAGGGCGAAGGAGGCGCAGTCAGTGAACTGTGAAGTGCAAGTCCAAAATTTGAATGCACAAATTTTGATACAATCAAATACAAATATGTGTACAATCCTATACTGTATATACTGTATATATTATATGCATGCAGTACCATGATTCAATGATATGCAAGTAAGCATTAAGAAGTACATTTATGCGAGTACATTAAGAAGTACTGTGATTGCAGGTTGGTTCAATAATACGTATGTGATACATATCGACTTGTGGCCAAAATGACATCTTTCTGGGATTGAAGTGTTTTCAGACAAAAGGTCCGTCTGTTGTGCGATAGTCCCCTGCGTCCGTAAAAATAGCGCACAAGCAGCCGAGAGTTTCCTGGGGACGTGGCCAACGACAGTACTGTCTCGTGTCACTGCAACGGTGTACGGGTCCTTTGTATTGCTGTTTTCTTTCGCACATATGCCAGCTCTTCTCCTGCTGTCGGGCTCCAAATGTCCTTGTAAACGTGGTGACCATGAATGCAGCTATCAACGCTGAAAACCTGCATCGTTGCTCGTTCACAGTCTTTCGCGCGTGTACTGTCAGGCAGATAACAATTAGATTCATTGTGCAATAATAATTGTAAGGAGCGGACCCGCCAAATTTAAAAACCGCCAAATGCATTTTGGGACAAATCCGCCAAATTTTGAACCCGCCAAATTTTCCCGCTATACGGTATATACATGCATTTTATAGTATAAAGGCTGTTCTGTCTCCATCATCTTCCCCTATACATCGTCCATGGCTTCCAGAAGAGGTTGTTGGAGGGAATGTCTATGTATGACCTCAGCGGTATAGTCACCTCGGGTCTGATGTATCGGCTATAGACCTCCCTACCGTGCTATATATGTACAGTATTACATATAAAGCAGCTGTTAGTAGGCTGAGAGTGTTTAGCATGCTAGACAGCTCAGGGTTTGTTTGACATTCAATGTGTATGTACGTAAACATACAAAGAAAGATTATTGATCAAACTCAGAATAATAGCAAGAGAATATGGTATGGTATTGTAGAGACTCATGGTATGTGCAGGAATACCAATGGGCGTATACGCCAGCTTTCGAGCGGGATAACGTAGCAACTGCAGGATTTGATCAGGACGTTTCGGCCATGAAGGCCTTCGTCAGCTGAATGACCGAAGAATACAGTGGGAAGCATGTTTAAATAGGGTGTGAGATGGTGACATGAAAGAAAAGGTGTGAAAGTACGCGGATCAAAGTGGAGGTGTGGGATGGTGAGATGAAAGGAAGGTGTGAAGGTGTATCAAAGTGGAGGTAGTTCAAGTGCAGGCCACAGTCATCCATTGCTTCTTCTTCTTGATGTATATGGCCTCTATTGTCCTCCTGTCCAAGCTATCACCGGATACTGGAACAGGAGGACAATGGAGGCCATGTACATCAAGAAGAAGAGGCAATCAATGAAGGCTTGACTGTGGCCTGCACCTCTTGCCAGTCTGGAGCCCACTAATAGACCCCACTTGAACTACCTCCACTTTGATACACCTTCACACCTTCCTTTCATATCACTATCCCACACCTCCACTTTGATCCACTTTCACACCTTTTCTTTCATGTCACCATCCCACACCCTATTTAAACATGCTTCCCACTGTATTCTTCAGTCATTCAACTGACAAAGGCCTTCACGGCCAAAACAAACTGATCAAATCCTGCAGTTGCTATGTTATCCCGCTCGAAAGGTGGCGTATACGCCCATCGGTAGAATATGGTATGTGTGATAATTATATTGGTACACTAGCTCTGCTACAATACTTTACTGAATCTGTCTACCGCTACCACACATGCATGTAGTCAGGTCTTTAATCATCTTCCGCATTGTCACACGTGCACAATCATCAGGATGTATATATAAAGTTTAAAGTCGGCTTTATTCAACCAAGGACTGGTATTGGTCACAGATTGCATTCTTGGTTGAGTTTAGGTCGCTCGCAAGCTGTCGAAATTGAGTTGCAATTTCGCTGCCATTTTTTAGCTGCTCAGAGGCTGAAACAACATCCCAAATCCCGAAGCCGATGGTCAGCACACCTCCAATGCTGAGTAGAGCCTTAGCCGCCAGCGAGCCTGCAGCCACTCCAGCAAAGAGAGTGATCCCTTTCACTGAAATTTTTGGAAGTCCACCAGCGGCGGCAGTCATTGCCAACCGGCTGCCGAGCGGGCCAGCAATTTCTGGGCGCAGGAGTGACACAACCCTCATAAGTTTCACTGCCTGTGTAAACTCTATTCCTACCAGCCCAAGAGACACTGCTTTGCTCCCCGACTGGAATACGACCTTAGTGACTTTTGTGGTGACACGTTCAACGGATTTGAGCTCAGCAATGAGCTCCTTTCCTTCAGGCGTACTCAGATACTCTTGAAACTCAGTCATTACTTTACAATACTCACTCAGACACAACGCCAATATCTGTGCTTGCTTACACACGGTCTTGGTAACTTTTTCTCCCTCTTTGGTCTGATCCTTGTCCCAACCATGCTTCAGCATGGTGGCAGCGAAAGACGTTACTCCTCCTCCCACTGCCAAAGCAGTTCCAGCAACAGTCGCCACAAGGCTACCTCCAGCCGTAAAAGGCGCTGCAAGCAGACCTCCAAGCGCTAACAGACCCCCGCCAATTGCTGCGCCTCCGCCAGTCGCTTGTGCGATTCCCGTGTCCTTCGCCACTTTGTCGAGAACATCAGCGCATTTGTACAGCTTGGAACACGCATTTTCGACATCGTGTCCCCACTGAGTGACGGTTGTGTTGTCGATGCACTTGTGGATCTGTTCGAGAACATCCAGAACGAACAAGACGTCTTCAACTGGTACCATCAGTGCTTTGGCTTCCTTGAGCCAAATGGCTCTACGGTCTTCTTTCCAAGAAGACGACTGCCCAGAACACAACAGGGACTCTTCAAATACCATTAGCCCTTTAACGTACTGCGTGATGGTGACCGGAGTGTCAACTCCTTTACTCGAGTCTCCCAAGTACATGGCCAACCAGTAGTCGCGCTTCCAGTTCTTCCATTCGTCGGACTGTTTGGAATACTTCATTCTGTGTTCGAGGCTTCGTGTCAAGTCGTACAGCTTCGCCAGTTTCTTCTCACGCACCGCCGCGTTCACGTCATCTACCCAACTACTCCTTCTCTCTTTCCATGAATCCCCGGTAGCGCTCCATAGCATTTGCCCTTCTAGTTCCAGCAGCAGCCATCTGCACTTGTCCAAAAGGACAGGGTCGTGTTTGCGTTCACTGATACCGTCTGCCATCGATCATAGCTAGTGGAATATATAATATTTATCTCATGATCAGCAGCCGAACGAAAGTGAGATTGGGGACGTTGTATGGTTATAGAACAAACGCCGGGGGCGGGACGGTCTAGCTAGCCAGCCTCCCTTGCCGCTATTACGAAATATAAGCAAATATTGCGCAAGCGCAACCAAGTGGTAGGCAAAAGAGACGTTGCGAACGAACGCTCGCGCTGGAGCCATCAGTCGATCAGCTATCCATCCTTCTGCGAACAGAATTCGAGTAGTCGTCTAGAACAAAAGTATGGCACGCAAGGACGATCTGGAAGACAGTTTGTTAGCCTCCAAAGACCGCAGTGACGAAGAACGGCAGTCTTTAAGTCGTCGCCTGTTAAGTCACAACGTACCCGAGCTACGTTCACTAGCAAAACGGCTATCAATCAAGCTGTCTTGCGTGTCAAGGAAAGCGAACATCGTAGAGAGAATCATCTGCATGGCAGAATTCGGCTTTATTCGTCGTACAGACGAAACCGCTACTCCTGATTCGACTGGCCTCACCTACCTCACCGAAGATGTCAGAACCAAGCTCCAGTGTCTTCCAGGCTTCTTAACGGTGACTGATTGGTCGAAGAACAGGCGTGGAGTGCTGGTAGATTTCACCTTTATGAACCAATTGTTGTACTTAGTGTATGGGAGGGACAAAACCTTCGGCATGCAATCGATGCAAGTCCCTGAAAGCTTATCGATTTTCTCAGATGGGTTTGTCAGCAATGTCTGGCTACATGACTGCATGACGGCCAAGAATAGTGTATGTACGTGGTTTCGTGCAACACTCTCTCACTAAGGATCTAACACTGGAAATATTTGTTGCACTGACTGGTGACACTGTATTCAGCTCAGTGCAGCTGTGTTTCAGAGTAAGTTGTTCTGTGTACATACATGTGATTGTATATATATACAGAGTCTATGCCTCATGACAGCCAGAGCATTACACTATCATGGTTGTTTGTAACGTGCAGTATATATGCATACTCTGTGTCCTAGTGTGCTCTGTATATTTGTATAGTGCTGCAAGGGACTGTGTCCTAGTGTGCTCTGTACATTTGTATAGTGCTGCAAGGGACTGTGTCCTAGTGTGCTCTGTACATTTGTATAGTGCTGCAAGGGACTGTGTCCTAGTGTGCTCTGTACATTTGTATAGTGCTGCAAGGGACTGTGTCCTAGTGTGCTCTGTACATTTGTATAGTGCTGCAAGGGACTGTGTCCTGGTGTGCTCTGTACATTTGTATAGTGCTGCAAGGGACTGTGTCCTAGTGTGCTCTGTACATTTGTATAGTGCTGCAAGGGACTGTGTCCTAGTCTGCTCTGTACGGGATGCACTGTACAGCGACTGTAGTTCATTGATGGCTGAGTGATTGATACATGTATACAGAAACGAATGCAATCCATTGAGTCAATTCACATGGTATGGCTGGCAGAGACGTTGTTGAGTATTATTAACACACTACATGTTTTGAACAACCAGTGTAACGTGCTACTTTCACATGTTATGTACGTATGTACGTGCATTAGACACAGATATTATGTACATGCACATTTTGGTTTCAATAGTCTGGCCCGGCCCGCTAGACCCATGCAACTTCTTGTTGCCAACTATCATCAAGTTGGGTGTAGTGGCCAGACTGGCTTCTGCTGGTTCCTTAACACAGGCCATAATCAAAGGTTTTTACTGTGACTTGCTGACGATAGTTGATTGAGCTTTTCTCAGTAATGACACAGTCATGCAGGCATATAGAATTCTTCTGTTCCTAGCGTTCAGATAAGTAAAGAACAAAGAGATAGTTATATATTTATGAATAGTATAGATTGCGAGAATCAACATGCCACTTTAAAAGGGCGCCTCAATTCAAATAATCTCACATTTTCTACAAACTAGTACAGTTAAATTGTTACCATTCCTCATTAATTTAGATGCAGCTCAGCGAGTTTTCACTTTCGCGTAGCAGTGCAACGTTGGAAGATGGCTTCAACGTCAAGAAACACCTTCTCTGTAGACTTGGAGGCATCAATGCGAGAGTGGATTCCCTGTTTCTGGTAGTAGTCCACGAGAGGTTTGGTCTGCGTGTGGTAGGTGAGGAGACGCTTCCGGAGGGTGGCTTCGTTGTCATCTGAACGACGGGTCAGAGGCTCTCCTGTTACCTGGAGGGGAAGGGATGGGAGAAGGACAAGGGTTGAGAGGGAGGCAATGAGTAGAGGGGAGGCAATGGGAGGGGAAGGGAGGGGAAGGGAGGCAATGGGAGGGGGCGGGCGGGAAGGGAGGGGAAAGGAGGCATTGGGAAGGGGGTGGGAGGGGAAGGGAGGCAATGGGAAGGGGGTGGGAGGGGAAGGGAGGCAATGGGAGGGGGTGGGAGGGGAAGGGAGGCAATGGGAGGGGAAGGGAGGGGAAGGGAGGGGAAGGGAGGCAATGGGAGGGGGTGGGAGGGGAAGGGAGGCAATGGGAGGGGAAGGGAGGCAATGGGAGGGGAAGGGAGGCAATGGGAGGGGGTGGGAGACGGGGGTGGGTGGGCTAGAGAAGGAGGGTACACAGTGAAAGGCTTGGAGGAAATACCATGGCAGGGAGTGGCTGTGTAGTTGACAAACAAATGTATAAACAGACAGACAGACAAACAGACAGACAAACACGAGGTAAACACGCAGGCACGCACACACACGGTTTGCTTACATCATCTTTCATAGATTGCTTCGGGGGGTTGAACAGCTCATGGTAGGCCCTTCCACTGGGCGTGTGAATGAGACTGTAAGGGTGAGACAGAGGGCGGGGCAGAGGGTGGGGCAGAGGGTGGGACAGAGGGCGGGGCAGAGGGCGGGACAGAGGGCGGGACAGAGGGTGGGACAAAAGACGTTCCACGTACAATTCTGTGCATGGGTGTTTTCCCTGCACGTACTAAATCTGATCAATACTGTATTAACCATGATGTCATATCTGTGAAGTTTTGCACGAAAATTACGAACAAATGCACTCCAGCAACAATAAACCAGCATGAGTATGTAGACAAATAGTGTGTGTGTGTGTGTGTGTGTGTGTGTGTGTGTGTGTGTGTGTGTGTGTGTGTGTGTGTGTGTGTGTGTGTGTGTGTGTGTGTGTGTGTGTGTGTGTGTGTGTGTGTGTGTGTGTGTGTGTGTGTGTGTGTGTGTGTGTGTGTGTGTGTGTGTGTGTGTGTGTGTACATGTGTGGTGAGCCACGCTATGCCACCTGCAACCTCACCGTCCTGTAATTCTCTTCACAAGCAGCTCATCATCAATGCCAAACTCCACAACTGAATCAAGTTTGGCCTTTCCTTTCTCCAAGATGCCATCAAGCTAGAGACAGCACAACACAGCAGGACACAGTAGTGTGGAGAGGTGACAACAGGGAAGAGGACAACTCTGTATTTAATTTATGCTATGTAAGCAGTGGACGTGCCACCAACATGCATACACACGCATGCATGGACACACGCACACACATGCCCCACAGTGCATCTCCTCTTGTCCAGCCCTCCCCACCATTTCTGCCTGTTTCACATTTCGGGGGAACCCATCGAGGAGAAAGCCATTCTTGCACTCAGGTGTCTTTAGCTTATCCTCAATCATCTCTCCAATCATGGCATCTTCCACAAGCTGCAGACAGACACCGACAAACATCATACAGTGCTACACATGCACACCCCACATATGTACATACATAGTAATAACATAAAACCCTGCAACAAAACACACACCTCACAAACGTACACTATCACACACATGCACACAAAGCATGCCCACCACACACATATTTATAAGACACACATACGTATAAAGAGTACAGTGGAACCTCTCTATAAAGGGCGCTCTGAAAAAGGACACCTCTCTAATGAGGGCATTGTCTGCAGTCCCAACCAAATAGAGTTGTGTACAAATCTCCCTCTGAATTAGGGACACATTTCCATACAGGACTGTCAGATGGGTCCCGACGACGGTGTCCTCAATAGAGAGAGGGTCTACTGTACCCAACTGTACTTTAGACTGACTGAGCTCCACAAGGAACAGTAACAAGCAGGAACAGTGACAGAGCTGTACACACTAGTGAATGTGGCTTACTGGTGATGACCCTAGTCTGGGTCGAAACTTCAAATTCAACGGCAATTGCCATTTATTAAGCCCCAGGCTAGTGTAGTCCAAGATACAAGTTGAAAAGTGAAGGTGGCACTCACTCCCTTCCCCCTCACCTTCCCAGCGTCCATGACCTGCTTAACGCGCTGGCCCAGAGCTGAGCCCGAGGACACCACAGCTCGCAGCATGTCACCTAGTAGGTGACAACGTGGGAGTGAGAATGTGCTTAGTGGGTGTAGGTGACAATGTAGTCTCGTTCCCAGCCCACCACTTCCGCTAACAAAATGGCCGCGGAAAGGATGGTCTGGTATTTTTGGGCCGAATCCTTGGTTCTCGCCATCCCAAATAATTCTGGCCAATCACATCGATGCATGGTCACGTGTCTACAAAAATCACGCGTGAAACTCGTAGGCGACGAGGCTCAAGCTCCATTCAGTTCAATGTTTCTGTCGACCGGCTACTCGGAGGCGATACTCATGTTTATATATACGAGGGGAGACGTTTTTTGTATTCCTTCCAACTGGAGCAGGGATGTCTCTGTGCTCTACGGTGCTTCCTTAGACACGTCTTCCTGTTCCCCTCCTATGAATGTACAAGCTAGACCCCTCTCACTGAACTTCGCGACTTGATCTTTCATGAGTGAAATTAAAGGGCTCACAACAACGACTATAGAACGTTCCTCTGCTGCCAGTTCTCCTACTGATGACAGCAGAGACTTCAACAAGTCGAACAGGTAAGGAAGCACCGCAAAGCACAGAGACTTCCCTGCCCCGGTTGGAAGGGATACAAAAACATCTTTTCCTCGTATGAAGTTGAAAATTATCTCCCGCTGGTTGTCGGTGATCGAAAAATTGAAATGAAGCTTCTGTGAGGCATTCGTCGAATATCTCCGCAGGTACAGAGCTCGATCTCAAACGTGGAATATCCATAATCTAAACAAGAACGCGAAGTTTAGCTACACGTGAGACTCGTCCCTACGAGTTTCGCGCGTTTTTTTGGTGTACACGTGATCAAACGGCGATATGATTGGCCAGAATCTGATTGGCCAGAATTATTTGGGCTGGCAAGAACCAAGGATTCGGCCCAAAGATACCAGACCATCCTTTCTGCGGCCATTTTGTTAGCGGAAGTGGTGGGCTGGGAACGAGACTAGTGACAATGTGGGAGTGAGGATGTGCTTAGAGGGTGGAAATGTGGGAGTGAGGATGTGCTTAGAGGGTGGAAATGTGGGAGTGAGGATGTGCTTAGAGGGCAGAAATGCGGGAGTGAGGATGTGCTTAGGGGGTGGAGGTGACAATGTGGGAGTGAGGATGTGCTTAGTGGGTGTAGGTGACAATGTGGGAGTGGGAATATCAATAATGTATAGTTATTGTATGTTGTCATGGCTAGCTGGATGTTAAACTAATTGGCCAGGAGCCCTAGGCTTTTATTTACAGCCAATCACCCACCGGTTTCTTCAAACTGGCTATATAAAGCAACCTCCAGCATTCCTGATTAACCAATTAGATTAACTATCTCTGTCGGTACAAACCAAAGTCAGGTAGTGCGGAAAATGTGTCTTAGTAGACGGGATAGCCTCAAACAGCTGTTTAAATGGTGAGTTCAAAAGCTGTCCTTATATCAGGACACTCTCCTTACAACTGCGCTCCAAACTTTTGCCATCCTCGGCAACTTTGCTCCATTTCTACAGACCACGAAATGACAAAATCTTCCAGATATTTTGGGTGACAATCTATTTAGACAGAATACAGCACTATCTCGTCTGCTACACAGTGGTGACTAAAGTCTATTGCCAAAAGTAACAACAAAGTGCGCATTCGCACACCTTAAGACTAGTGAATATTTCATAGCTTCCCTACTATAGCGTTTCATACAGGGAGAGGTTATTATGTTTGGGGGAGGGGTGGTGGTGGTGGTGGTGGTTAAGGCTTCGAATGTCTATAGCCAATCTACACACACCCTTGTCACTGCTATGAACTATGGGGTTAAGTAAAACAACAAATGTGTTTAGAACACAGTTCTAAAGTACAGTTGGGGTGTTTATGCAAATATGTAGTTCCATGTAACATCACAACGCACACAAGGAATGCATACACACACACGCACGCGCACACACACACACACACACACACACACACACACACACACACACACACACACACACACACACACACACACACACACACACACACACACCTGTGGAAAGATGACACACACAGTACTTTTCCACCACTTTGGGTGCCTGCATGACAGAACACATAGACAAAGTCATAATAAACTGCACCAACACACACACACGGCCCATGTGGGGCGTGTATCAGAGGCTAGCTAGCTAGCTGGATACACACACAAGAACTCAATATCTTTCAGCGCTTCACGTGCTACCACAAATGACGAGTACAATGTTTGTGATAATATCCCGCCAGTCTTAACGGCGCTACCTGGGTTCCTTTTCCCGCCCCGGGGGGACCTAGGAAAATGGCACGTATTCCGCGCGGTTTGCTGTCGGCCATGTTCCACCACACGTGTACTTCGTAACAATATTCATTGTCTTTGAAGGGCTGTGCGAAGGGAAGTGCTGTTTCATGAACAGCCACACACACATGCACGCACGTACACATGATTGAACACATACAAACACACAGAGGACTCAGCGTGATGAAAGTGCGCTGCATAGTTACTGTGTAAGTGACACACAAGAACGATTGCATTACTTGACCATACTGCAAAAACTGACCACTTCTAATCACAGCAGATATAAAGTACCCACTTGTTGACAGGGATCAGAAACAAAGTTCAAAAGGAGCACAATGTAGTTGATACTGCGTAACAGGCAAAATTAATACTTCAATTGAGGTCATGTGAATTGCAAGCAAATTGTCGCTAAATTAGCTAACAGACAGACCACACATTGTGCATTCCTAGGTGCAAGTACTGTACACACGTAGATAGGTAGTTGTTAGCATTACTGCATGCAAATTATATTTAATATACGTAATATTTTGGCACAAAATAAACCAACTGTAAGAATTAAAATATATATATATAAATATCTACCAATAATGCTCTGCACACCTGTGTGTGCTGTCATGCAAAACTAGTATGTTTATCTAATAAAAATCGGGTCAGTGTCTCCAGGTGGCCGGGCGGTTACAAGATTACAAGGTTACTAGGTGTGTGTGTGTGTGTTTGTTTGTTGTATATAGTGTGTACATATTTATTGTACTAACACATGCATGCACCTGCTGGCAAGCTACGTAAGCAGTAGATATAGCCAGAGTGTTGAATGCACAATAGCTATTGTAGGTGTCTACCGTTTCATGAATGGACATGCAGCTGTACACAGCAAGCTAAGAGCAGTGGTATGCTCTTCCTCTTCCACTATCCATTGTGGCTGATCACGGAGCAATTTCCTAGTGGACTATAATTTTGAATAGCTATAGCTAGCCACACAATATCATTGCTGTATGAACCACTAGCCTGTAGCTAACTGTATATTATGCTTCACTGAATTGTGAACAGACCCATGTAGCCAGGGGACTACACAGCTACAGCTATTTAACTCTTGCCAAAGACAATAAACGTTCAATGTCCGTGCTCCCATAGTGAGAGGACATGAGGAAGTTCCAATTGAAAGGACAATGTCTATTGTAAAGTTAAGTACATACGATTGAGCCAACTTCAAAGCCCTGCACATACGTACACGCATGGACACAGCACATGCACAAATGCACCCATACATGCACCCATACATGCACCCACCCACCCACAAGCACACACACAAGCCAACACATGTGTATTATACACACACACCAACACACTTATTCCTTCTGTTGACCTTGCCCTCAAACGAGCGCAAGGCAGGTCCAGGTCATAACCCCTGAGGACCTGTTTCTCAAACTACGTATGTAGAAGTCTCAGTAGGAGTGAGCTGGCTAAACGTACAGCCTTGGGTTGAGCAACTGCTGGGTGACAAAGCCATACAAATGACCATCGAGGCACCCAGTGGCCATAATATATATGTAGGTACATGCCCATTGCTTCTTGATGCAGGTATATATATGTACGTAGCATAAGAAACATTCCTGTGCATGCGTGACTGTACATTTTAATTTTCAACCACATATAAACCAATATGTGTGCACATGCTTCAGATGATGACTTGGAGTTGATTTACATCACTAATGCATGACGTCCATTGACAGG
>OX465042.1:953699-1163699 GCA_949841015.1 Aplysina aerophoba
TATACACCTGACCACTGCCTAAAATGGGCCCACGGATGTCTCTCTCCCTCTCTCTCTCTCTCTCTCTCTCTCTCTCTCTCTCTCTCTCTCTCTCTCTCTCTCTCTCTCTCTCTCTCTCTCTCTCTCTCTCTCTCTCTCTATATATATATATATATATATATATATACGTACATATAATAGCGTGTGTTCCATTGGCCATGGTCACTCCAGTATGTACATTATATTACAGTTACATTTAATTACAATGTTACAGTTATATTATATTACAGATATACGTAGGCTTAATTCACTGTTCCTCACTCATTCCTCCCACACTGTGTGCCCATGGCCCTTGCATGGGCCGAGTCTTTCTCATGCAGCCATGAACAATCTCGCTTTTATACAGTATACACACACCATGCATGCATGCTGTACACTATACACATACACGCACATTCCCAACGCAGTGTGTGGGTATATATATGTTTCAGGTGGTTTGGAGCATATGTACATCACGTACAGATGAATGAGCTCCCATACTGTTATATGGTCAGGCAGACTCCTGAGAAGAATGACCCATCCATAATGTTCCAACGCATCCATAGAACAATGATTCGCAGGTGTTTAATTAAATTTTGAATTAAACGGTGCAATAAATTTAAAGGTATTATATACCAATATTATACTCTGCATGAATATATGGAGGAGGAAATGTGCGGCACATAAAGTCAAATCCCATCCTATCGTGGTGCCCACTTCAAATTCTACTGCAAGATTGCAATCAAATAGCCCATTGGTCAGATCTGTATACCATATATACAGCCATGCCGGTACACAAGGAAGTAAGGAAGCACTGTGTAGAACACCACATACATAACCTGGGTACATACACAAAATGACTTAAAATCAGTAAACATTATTCATTGCCTTTTGGTTCTTTCTCTGCCCATGCAGAGGCTAAATTGAGAGACTGAACAAATGGCTGTTGGTATTGCTGTTGATCACACTAAATGCTGCCATCGCTGAAGGAGTGTATACAGTGACAGATATGACGAGATTGTTGTACATTGTATTACCTTTTGGACTTTTCCAGAGTATCACCACTGCGCAGTACGGGGTCCTACTGCTCCTTCCAGCTGACAGGAAGATACATTTATTTCCGGAGAAACCAGGGACTTTGAATGTAAAGAATGAATACACACGTGGCTCCTATGATATAAAAAGCTTATTGATAGAGATACTTTGGTAGGCATCAACTGCTGCTCCTTCCAGTTATGCGCTTAGTGCTTGAGAACCCATGGACTCTAAATGAATACACATACACCCAGCTCATATGATAAAGAGCTCATTGAAGGAAATGAATCACTAATCACAGGTACTATTACCCCAAACCAGCCTGCCACACTGAAACAGTGTTTAGGCAAGCTGGGGGGCGGTAACTCCGCCCTATTGATTGGGAACCAGTGATCGCCTCCCCTCCTCATCCCAACACATCCATCAGTACGCCACACTGATGAGCCCCAATCAGGGCGAAACAGCTGTCTGTGGCTCTACCATCCTTTGTTTGGGATGACTGGGGAGGCGATCACTGGTTCCCAATCAATAGGGCGGAGTTACCGCCCTCCAGCTTGCCTAAACACTGTTTCAGTGTGGCAGGCTGGTTTGGGGTAATAGTACCTGTGATTAGTGATTCAAGTATCCCCTACGAGTGTGATACTCGCCAATCCTCTCCTCATTGAAGGAAATGTTATGTTATATAGGCATCAGCTATGCCATAGCCGGACCTAGCCTGATGGGAGGCTACACACACTAGTACTGAGATACAGCCTCAACTGATAAACCACCACTCCTGCTTAAGATGGTATATACGTAATTAGAGAATTGAAGATCAATCCATCAGCATTGCTTCTCTCTCTATATACCAGAGGGTCCGGCTAGCACTAACACCACTTCCTTTGCCAAGCAGCATATGACTTTCTAACTGGTCAGTGTGTTGTTGTCTACACAAAAGTTCTCTGATCACATGAACGTATATAATATATTATTATACAGTATAAAGCACAAATTTGGCTACTTCACAATGTAGTAGTAGAAAACAGACTAGCCTGTATGTATGCTATTAAACATGCATTTTGATTTGATTAAGATGACAACAGTAGCTGTTAGCATGGCATGTAGATATGTAACAACGTATGCACAAGTTGTACAAGCTAGCACGTGCATGAGCCCGCGAGCCTGAGGTGGATGATGGTGCACTGTACCTATCTCTCTGTACGTTGTCAGTGAGTGTTATGCAAGCTGGTGTGTAACTTAAAATGTCAACCTATAGATATACAAGTTGCGTAGTTTGTATATACATAGTATACATATACCTATACATATACATATACATATACATAGTATAATAATACATAATATTATATATATATATAGTAAATAGGAAATAGGAAGATTAAAACTTCTACCCCGGTGTGAGTCAATGCAGGAGTACAATGACCAATGGACCTTTCCAACTGCCTCAATTCATAGCTTTGTATGTGCATATATGAATGCATTCTGTGTACAGCTGTTTCCTATACCAATTGCTGTTGGTTGTTGTATTCAGAATGACAATTCATTGCCGCTATACAAGGAACTTGAAATGTATTCACTGTTTCCAATGTATATATATACTATATACGCAGCCAGCTAGTTGGCCTACTATTGCAGCACTCAGACAACAGTGTTCACTGCAGGAAAGGGAGAGCGGAACAACAGGTATACGAATATACATTGTGACTGAGTGGCCAAGGTGTCGCAGAGGTTAACGTACTAAAACTTCCCCCAAAGGCTACAACTAGTAAGTTGTATATGTATGTATGTATCAGCACTCCATGCACACCTGCCACAGGTCTTTAATCTCCTGTACGTGCAACTGTATGTATACTTTGTATATAGTTGTGAGGAGTCTCCAGCTGCTGATATGCACAAATACTCAATACTAGCAAACAGCTATTTACATACGGTACGTGACACGGAAAACTTACCTTTTTCCGCAGACACGCCACATAGGTTTTCCGAAGGTAGCCGCGCGGCAATATGCGGAAGCCCGTGCGGCAATGCGCGGATCGCCAGCGCGGCATTCTGCTTATATATATAATAAATAACAGCGCACAGTACACACATGCATAAAGAAAATGTTGTTATGTCATATATAGTAATAAAAAAAATTTTTAATTTTTATGTATAGTCAAAAAACAACAACATGCAAGCATAGTTACAATGGTTAGATTAAAGGCAGGGACTCATGACCTGCAGTCATTATTGGCAAGTGTAAATGAGTCAAATCTCACTGGTCTCCCTTGACGAGATCTGTATCCTCTGATTGCATTGATCGAGGATTTGAGGAGGGCAAAGTTGATCTTGATGCGAATCCATGAGATCACCTGACCATATGACTCGCCTCTCTTTGCTGTGATCAGGTCAGCCAGATGCTTGTATGCCACTGCTGTGGACTTGCTCATCCCTCCAAAAATCGAGAAGACAAGGGGAGTGAAGGAGCTCATCTCTACTTCTCTGATGCGTTCTTCATACTGCCTACGCTTTCCCCGCTCTTGCGATTGGTATACTGCTTCCAGGGAGGAGTTGCGATAGCTTTGGGCAGTTGGATTGCATATCCTTACGTCAAAAAATGCCCTCTGACTATCGTTGCCCCAGAAGCCTTGGGCACAGATGTCTGATCTCGCATTGTCTTCAATGATTGCATTTGCGTAGGAGAACCTCTCGCCGCTCAGGGTTTGCAAAGGCGGTTCAATGGCAACTCCCTCACACACTTCTGTCATAAGGTTGGCCGTTATGTCGCGAATGAAGTTGTGGCGCTTGCTTGGGAATCCTCCCCTTGGACAGTCCATGGCGTGTGAAACACTGAAGCCCTGCCCACAAGCACACTGCGAGGGCAATCTAGGGGGTGTCCATTGGTATCGAATGCACAGCGCGTCCCTGAAATCACCTTTGTGCAGAGCAAAGTCATAGTCTGCCCTTGGAATCGCTGTCAGCCATGCTGACGCTCCCTTCTCCTGTGCCATGTCCACGTTTCGCTTCATCTCCTGGGGTATCTTCACTCTGACATCCGCAACTTCTTGTTCACGATGTGCTTTTCTCTGCTGTTTTACTTTGCTCTTAGCTTCTTTCTGCTCATCTTCAATCCATGCGTCATAGTTCAACTCCTTGTTAATGATGGCTGCAGATCGTCTGCGCGGCAATGCGCGGACGTTCCACGGATCTATGCAATGCGGAAGAAGTACTATACACTCATTTATACATTCTACACTATAACTGTCCACGCAAGCATTTCAAACTGATGCTGCATGCAGACACGTCACTTATCATTGCCCTAAAATGGTGTCATGAAATCATTGCCATGATGCGGAAGAGGTCCTGGAATGAAAGCGCAAGCGTACGCACTCGATAGAAGACGGGTATTCGCTGCTAAAGCAGTATCCTTGCAGTCACGCTACCGCTGAGGGGCTCTCTCCACTGGTCAGCCATTTTGTCATTCGTACAAGTCGACATTTCACGTTTCAAGTCATTCGGCGCCGCTTATGAAGGAAATGTGTTGTGAGTGTACGTAAAGGCACTGTACAGCTATGTACATACGTACCTACTGGGTTTCGTTTTCCGCACGAATCCGCGCGGAATTCCTGCCTCCATAGATTCTTCCGCGCGGAATCTTGCGGAAAATCACAGCGGAATCGTGCGGAAAATCCGAGCACGTCCGCGTGGATATCCGCGTCCACCTGCACCGGAAAGTCGAGGAATTCGTCGGAAAAATGTAAGTTATCCGTGTCAAGTACCGTATAAGCAACATAACAATTTTAATGCATTCTGTACATGCATACAATATATAGGTAGTGTTTAAAACAAGTCTAGTACAACTTGAAAGGGAAATGGTACCAGTGTGCATAAAACTCAAATTATAAATTATAATTTATGCATGCACACATCTTTTGTGTGAAAACTTATTCCTGTTGATGAAATGCCTATACCTTAGTGTATACAGGTATACAGGTATGTACAATACAGGTATATACGTACACAGGTAGACAGGTATTTATAGTACAGTACAAGTATACAGGTATACAGGTATGTATATACAGGTATACGGGTATATACGTATGTACAGTACAGTACACAGATGAGTCCAGCAGTTTGTGTATAGCTTCATCAGTGATTAATGTTAAGTAACTGTGATCATCTACTAACTCTAATAAAACTAGACAACAACAGTCCAAACTCAGTATATAACGCAGGTCCATTATATATTACTGTATAAATCAGTTAATCAGTTAATCAGCTATCTATATTGAATTAGAAAATATTATAAATACTTTTGGCTTTGCCCTCCATCACTACTGCATCCCCAGTATCTAAACACCTAAGACCCTCAGACTATGCACCTATCCCACACTAGGATAACTATATTGATTTTTGACTGAAATAATTACTATTTTGTGCCTGTAGGCAAAATGAACAAGTTGCCATGGATACTGATGCTGATACCACTGATTATCGTCACTACTGATGCCGTGTACACTCAAAATGAGATAACCGACATTGTGACCAGGTATGCAATGCAATTTCACAATTTCCCAAGACATGGGGATCGCCAGTATGCCGTCCTGATGGTCCTACCAGCCAACAACAACTTTGTGCTAAACCCAAATCGACAGAGACTAAATCGCTATAACGCAGATGTGTTACTTGGCAACAACTATGCCGTGTCTCGAACCCGCTTTGGACAACACACAGAGACCCAGCTTCTTCGCCTCCTGCCCACCTTACTGAACAACTACAGAAACCCCCCGGCTGTCCTTCTTTACACCAGAGGAACTCCATGCTCTGGGTGCACACAGGCCATTGTTCAAACGAGACGCAGAAACTTCCGTCAAGGCCAGTTCATCGTTGCTTATTCAACCAACATGGTCAATAAGTATATGAGTCCGCAAGTTAACTGCGAGAACAGGAACGTCTTGCGAGGGTACTCAGGCATTGATGTGTACTGTGTGCCTGAACCAGATAAGAACCAGTGCAGGGAAAATGATGCCATTCAATGTATCTGGCATAATGATTAACAGACTGGGGACCTCATTAGCAAGTGTGTGTGTATAATTAGGCCCAGAACTACTTAGCAGGTATACATATAATTAGGCTAAGGACATAATACATACACAATAGGTGCAGGTTGTGTCAAACATTATAGACCCAATGGTGTGCATACAATATGCACAAGTTGTACAAGCTAGCATGTGCATGAGCCTGGAGCCTGAGGTGGATGATGGTGCACTGTACCTATCTCTCTGTACGTTGTCAGTGAGTGTTATGCAAGCTGGTGTGTAACTTGTCAACCTATAGATATACGTAATTAGGCTAAGGAAATAATACATACACTAGGTGCAAGTGGTGTCACACATTATAGACCTAATGGTGTGCATACAATATGTATGTATGTAGCTATCCATAGCTCCTGCACAGTCTGCAGGCATGTTGCCCAGTGAAGAGAAGTGTGGTCCCAGAAAGTCTGCATGCAGTGCTCATGCAAAGTACGCATGCTAACAAGTTGAATCAGTGCTCAACTGGACACCAGATCACCCCAGAGCACGGATGGCTCAACTACGTATACTTACAGTAGAAGCACTTACGTACATAAGAAAAAGGGATGCAAAAGTAGAAAGTGGCCATTACAACTCATAGCTGGAAGCTTGATTATAATAAATCGCTTTCTTCAGAACAAACTCTGTGGTGGTCACTCATGAATAAGGACCATCTACCATCATTAAGGCAACCCCATCACTAGCAGGTTATGTACTGTAGTTAGAAACGTTTCTGTGTGGCTAGGTTTTGGCCTGAAACACGGTGAAACACCATTAATTGTTGGATGGTGCCAATATTCAACATTTTATCATTATCTTCTTGACAGAGGAGAATCCTACAGCAGAATGGGTCAGACATTTGCAATGACAATAGTGCAAATTACTGTGCAAGCCACCACCACATGCCATCGACATAGTCAGCTGTGGAAAGCTCATACACACAACACAACCAACTGCACAGGACATCAATGAACGCATGTAGAGTTTTACGTGAATTAATGACAGTGCGCACCAGAGGCAGAGAACTGCTCATACATTTAATGGCAGACTGCAATGAACCTTAATGTCAAACACACAGAGAACTAATGTAGCATTTCATCTAAAAATTACAGCAATAGAGTTGGATAGCGTGAAGTGTCCCTAGTCCATTTTGATATTTTGGTAGATGTAGCGAACAAACTTGAGGGAAGAGAAGAACGACACAGTGCCAAGTGAGAGGAAGAAGATGTAGCAGACCAGTATGGTGTACCCAAAGTACTCCACGGTCTGCAGCGTCCCGTACATGTGGGACCGCTTGTAGAAGTAGAACACTGAATAGCCAAATATGAACAGTGAACAGGATCTGTAGAGGGAAGGAGGATGGGAGGGGGGAAGGGAGGGAGAAAGGAGGGAGGAAGGGAGGAAGGGGGAGGGAGCAAAGGAGGGAGGGAGAGATGAAAGGAGGAAGGGGGAGGGAGAGATGGAGGGAGGAAGGGAGCGAAGGAGTGAGTGAGTGCTGTAGTGCTTGCCGTATCACACTACGTATGTATGTATGTAGCTTACCCAGCCGACATCACTGCCCTCCACCACCACCGGTAGTCTTCGGAGGAGAGCTGGAAGTAGGTCAGCATGATGGACGTGCAGACTGTGACGCTGATCAGGATGAAGTAGACCACCAGGAGGATGCCGTAGAGAGTGTAGGTCTCCCGCCCCCACACCGTGGAGAAGACGTAGTACAGCTCCACTGAGATGGCACTGTGTGCGTGTGTGTGTGTGTGTGCGTGTGTGTGTGTGTGTGTGTGTGTGTGCATGTTGTGTGTGTGTTTTGTGTGCGTGTTGTGAAATGACATAAGACAAATGTGGCATGGCTTCACTAACAACACTAAACGGCCTTCAGCAAGGAGCTCCATACATAGTACAGTACATGAATGTTATGTTCCCTTTAGCTACCAGTGGGTCTCACTCGAATACACCTCTGTAATTGAATACGTACAACAGCCCAGGTGACAGGTCTCTAAGCTTGCAATGCACGTACGTACTTACGCAGGACGCAGGTACATATCTTCTGTGAAGATCTACGTGTGGCTATGTTCATATGTATGTGGTACAAACATGACATCACCCTATGGCTCATTGCTCTGTTGTGACAAGTGGCAAGTGTACGCAGCTGATGAAGGCAGTAATGTCCTGCAATATACGTACGTACTGCATATACATAGCAGAGTCAATTGCTATTGATTGATTGATTCTGCTATCTATGTATGTACATATATGGTCATCAAGATCAACTTGTCAGGTAGGAACATGGTCATGTGTCAAGGACTTCACTGGCCGGCAAGGGAATCATGGGAACAACATCTGTCTGTTTGAAGTTCTCATCACCTGATCATGGTGCACTGTAGATACAGTGCTGTATTTAGAAACATTATTTAGGGGGGCTGGGCAAGGTTAATAATGGCTAAAAAATAAGGTGTGTGTGTGGGGGGGGGGGGGGAGATTAGCAAGAGAGGATGTCCCCCTGCACCCCACACCAAAATGCATCTTCTCACCTGAAGGGCAAGAACCCGCCAGCCACCATGTGCATAAAGACACTCTTGTACCTAAGAGAGAGGAGAGAGAGAGAGAGATAGATAGATAGATAGAGAGAGAGAGAGAGAGTCCGACAGAGGAGGGGATGGGAGGGGAGTGTACGGAGAGGAATTGGGAGTGTGTGAGGGGAGAAACGGAAGGAAATGGCAGAGAAGTAGTGTATGGAAGGAGAGAAGAGGAGGGAGGGTAGAAGGGGAGAGGGAGAAGGAAGGGCAAGGGTAGGGACAGAGGATTGTGAAAGGAGGGAGGGGAAGCTGGTGGTGGCTATACAGTGCTCACTGCTCACTAGCAGCGGTGTCTGAAAGAGAGCGAACTACGTATATAGTCCTAGCCTCACCTTTGCCTACAAATTGCTACCATACTAAAAAGGTATATAGTACATATATAAGGTATATAAAGGTATATAAAGGTGTATAAGGTATATAAGGTACGTATATAAGGTATATAAGGTATATAAGGTATGTAGTACATACATATATATGTACTACACACTGCATTCTGGAATGGTTAGGGAAATACACTAGCCGATTGAGAGGGATCCAGACGTTTCGGCCCGACAGTTTCCCTAATCCTAACGTATACCTAGTTGCCCTAACTGTTCCTGCAGGCGTTGTCCACACACATACATTGTTTACTACACAGACAGCAACAGCATGCCCCAGCACAGGGTGGTGTGGACAACAGCATGCCCCAGCACAGGGTGGTGTGGACAACAGCATGTGACACAGCACATGCAGGGTGGTGTGGATGTGCGTACCAAGGGACAGAGGGTATTTCCCTAGCAATGTTCTTGGTCCTGCAGGGGGCGTCAAAGCTACTTGCAATATTCTTGCCAAAGATGCCTCCAAATATGGTCAGTGGAAAGCCGACTGCAGTGTGATGAGATGTGATGTGTGATGTGATGTGACGTGGTGTGTCATGGTAAGCTGTACGTAGCCTTCGATGTGATGCCATCAAAATCAGTGACAATCAACACATAAGATCTTAATGTGCAACATTTACAGTAATTACATGTGTGTGTGTGTGTGTGTGTGTGTGTGTGTGGTGTGTGTGTGTGTGCGTGTGTGGTGTGTGTGTGTGTGTGTGTGTGTGTGGTGTGTGTGTGCAATTGTGTGTATGTGCGCGGTGTGTGTGTGTGTGTATGTGTGTGTGTGTGTGTGTGTGTGTATGTGCGCAGTGTGTGTGTGTGTGCGTGTGTGCACGTGTGGTGTGTGTGTGTGCATGGTGTGTGTGGTGTGTGTGTGTGCGCATGCGGGTGTCAGTCACCACACACTGCACCCACTCACTAATGACCCAGATGAACAGGATTAACATCACCGTGGTGACCGGGAGGGCCTGTGTTGAGTGGTAGGCCCACGCCACTGAGTTCACTACACTCCATGTCAAGAAGAAGGGCACTGTGTCAAAGGAGAGAGGGGGTGGGGTGGTTGGGTAGATGGCACAGGAAGGAGAAAGAATCTTAGGAGCAGGTAGGTAGGTGCACCTGCCACCTTAAAGCAGCAACACGAGGTAAGTATATCGGACACTATAAAAACAGGAGTCCAGCCAATCTAAGAGCCTACAGGTATCTCAGAACCTCTAAAAACAGGAGTCCAGCCAATCTAAGAGCCTACAGGTATCTCGGAACCTCTAAAAACAGGAGTGCAGCCAATCTAAGAGCCTACAGGTCAATCATGCATGGAACCACGGTCAAGGCTAATCAGTGGGGAGCACCAGACTGTAAAGTTGATTGACTGTGTCTGTCAGGTCGGTAGTGCTACTGACTGCTACTGACCGCTACTGACTGTTACTGACTGCTACTGACTGCTACTGACTGCTACTGACTGCTACTAAGTGGTACTGACTGCTACCGACTGCTACCGACTGCTACCGACTGCTACCGACTGCTACTGACTGCTACCGACTGCTACTGACTGCTACTCACCTGCGAAGAGGCTGGCCGTGAGTATGATGTTCCACACCCAGCTTGTGCCTCCAATCTGACGGTAGAACTTGCTTGACACATAGCCAGCAATGCCTGGCAGAGAGGGAGTTGGAAAATACTTTAAAAATAATGCAAGGAAACAGGGTAAGGGAAAAGTGCCTGTAGCTGAACAACTTCCGGTGACGGCCCTTATACTATAGTCAGGGTAAGAGGGTTAAAACAGGAACAACGAAACAGGAAGAAAGAAAACAGGAACAACGAAACAGGAAGTTAAGAAAACAGGAAGCGGAGGGCATACGCACATAACACACTACTTAGATTATGTACGTACGTATAAAACATGCTAACAATGGGTATACGTACATATAGATATTGCAACTTGCACTGTATATATATGTATTTGTTTACGTATAAAGGATGATTTGGTGTGTAGACTTACTGTACTTTGCAGCTCACCTGATGTGAAGGCATAAAGGAGCACGGCTGCCGAGTTCATGGCATGGTGTCTGTGGGTAGCACCAGGGCAGAGGGGAGGGACACACGAGTGCTCAACCCACACTCACTCACACCCCACCCCACTCCCCACACAGGTACACACGGGCACACAGTATGTACTCCACCACACGCACACGCACAAACACACACACTCACACCACCTGAATGTCTACTCACCCCTCTCCTCTCTGACACACCTCCATGTGCTCATCCCCCCTGCACCCCTCCCTCCATTTGCTCCCACATCCACACATCCTCCCCCTCCACCCTCCCTGCCCTCCCCCTCACACTCACCCACTTACCTGTGCACATTGAAGAACCCCAGTATAGCCAAAAGTAGAATAAAAAGTGAGAGCGACAGGAACTGCGATCCAACCCCTGCAAACACAGAGGGAGGGAAAAGCATCCACAACTCTTGTTGGGCACAAAGAGTAGCGCCATGTGGAGCGGGGGCTTCTCAGCTGGCTGTTAAATGAGCGTTGAAAGGTTCTTAGGTGCCAGCTCGAAACGGCTTGAAACGGCTGATAAAAGCCTTGCCTTGGTAGCTGAGAACTTTTCAAGCATCATGCGTGTGGGACTGTGCTACGAGGTTCAATTCATTCAAAGAAAGAGGTGAATGGAGGGGTGTTTTTCTCACCGAGGATGGAGCTAAGAAGAGCCTTTCCTGCTGGGAACCTAAAGACGTCGGTGTGGATCAGTTTCCAGCCAAAGTCATCTTGCTCTGTGGGGGAGGAAGAAGAGGAGGAGGGGAAAGGATAAGGAATGGTGGAGGAGAGGGAAGGAGGAGGGAAAAGGGAAGGAGAAGGGAAAGGAGGGATGAGAGGGAAGAGTGAAGGAGAGGAGGGATGAGAGGGAAGAGTGAAGGAGAGGAGGGATGAGAGGGAAGGGCGAAGGAAAGGAGGGATGAGAGGGAAGGGCGAAGGAAAGACAGAAGTACGTAAAAGTGAAGGAGAAGTATGAAGTGGAGGAGGGAAGGATCAGTAAGAGAAAGAGATGGGAAGAGAGAGGAGAGTGAAGAGGAGGAGGACGATAGTGAACAGGAGAAGGGAGGAGAGGTAATTGAAGTGGCAATGTAATGGTGAGAAAGGAATAGCAATCAGAGTAGACATCCCGTGCTAAGATGGCAGAATCCACTCACCGAAGTCGTCCATCTCTGTGTCAGAAGCTAGGTTGTATCGGGCAAAGTCATTCCTTAGAACGCGAGTCTGTGCAACGGTACAAGGAACGAGGAAAAGCCAGACAGATCATTAGAAAACAGACATGAAACAGCATTTTAGAATTCACAACACACCACTACACGTGTCTGGACTGCTAGACCACCCATACCTCTCTTGCAGTGTCCACTGTCCATACATACACATACATACATCCCAGGTACACATACAAACTTAACAGTCAATGTACACAAGCCTAAGACGTCCCTATACTGTGTACATGGCAAGCAGTGACAGTAAAGCATTCAAAAGCATTACTGACACAAATGACAACAGTATGTACATGTACATGTACGCACATACGTGTGTGTGTGCATTGTAGCTAATGCACTTCCTCTGGAAGCAACTCTGGTCGATCGAATAGGACATTGGATTGGGGTCGAAACGTCTGTTTGGACCTCCACATCTGTCCCAATCCGATTGGCTAGAGTAGTTCCCAGAGGATGTGCATAAGCTATGATGATTCCTAGTGACTCAGTAATCTTCAAGTATGTGCATTTGTGTGAATAGAGTTCCCTTTCACTGTGAGTTGTGGGTGGGGCAGTGGGGGAGGGGCGTGTCTGCGGTCTGCTGCAACTGACCAAGATGAGCACGATGAAGCCGAGGAGAAGGATGACAAGGACAATGGAGTTGACGATGGAGAGCCAGTGGATCTCGAGCTCTTTCGGAAAGAAGGTTTCAAGAAGCTTCTCACGGTCACTGTACGCTATTCTAGAGGGGGGCGAGGGAGAGAGGGAGGGGAGGGAAGGGTGGTGGAAAGGGGAAGGGTAGGGAGGGTGGAGAGAGGGCCGGGAGAGTGGAGGGAAGGTGGAGAAAGGAGGGAGGGGATGGAGGGGCAGTGGAGAGGGTGTGGAGGGGGGCAGGAGGGGAGGGGATGAGTGCCGACATACAAGGGTACGACGTACACATGTACGTACGTGATGGAGTATATAGGTGACAGCTGTCTATAGGGGCACAATGTATGTAGTGTTGTGTTGCTGTTATGTAGCTGCACGGTCTCACTTTGTTGGGAACCACTTGGCACTGTAGGCGAAGGAGATCTCTAGAGGGACCTCTAGTTCCGTGAGGTCAAAGGGGGCATACCCACTGGTGGTCGCGTTGGCTGAAATCACCTGCAGCATTGCCAGCAGCAGGGGTGTAGGGATAGGAGTGTGTGTGTGTGTGTGTGGTGTGTGTGTGGTGTGTGTGTGTGTGCATGTGTGTGTGTGTGTGTGTGTGTGTGTGTGTGTGTGTGTGTGTGTGTGTGTGTGTGTGTGTGTGTGTGTGTGTGTGTGTGTGTTAGTGGGAGCATGCATGCACATCAGCGCACTGTGTGTTGGGAGTGTACTCCACAAATTTCGATACAGCTACAGTACCTACATGTCAGAATTTTCTACTGCTTGCGTAGCTATAACAGTGCAGTGTGCTTCACCTGGTTTTCATTGTAAGTGAATGTAAAATGGAGATTGGTCCACAGCCCAATCTGGTGCCGATGGGGGAGAAACGATCCTTCCTCTAGGTGACCAATGAAGCCTCGCACCGGAATGTCGTCTAGGAAGGGAAGGGAAGGAAGGGAAGGGGAGGGGAGGGGAGGGGAGGGAAGGGGAGGGAAGGGAAGGGAAGGGAGGGGAGGGAAGGGAGGGGAAGGGAGGGGAGGGGAGGGAAGGGAAGGGAAGGGAAGGGAAGGGAGGGGAAGGGAAGGAAAGGGAAGGGGAGGGGAGGGGAGGCGAGGGGAGGGGAGGCGAGGCGAGGGGAGGCGAGGGGAGGGGAGGGGAGGGAAGGGAAGGGAAGGGAAGGGAAGGGAAGGGAAGGGATGGGAAGGGAAGGGAGGGGAAGGGTGGAAGCATCAATGAGCAAACATACACACATAACACATACTGGCACATATATGCACGCATAACGCATCCCACACACATACGTACGTACGTACATACATATGTATGTACACAGCAATGCCCAACCACTAAAGAATGACTCACCAAACACAAACTCAAAGTAGTAGAGGTCCTCAACGGCCTCCTTGAGCTGCGACAGTTGGTCAGCATTGTCTATCTTAACAGTGCACAGGGGCTTGAAGTCAAAGCTCTCTGGAGGGCCAGGGGGGGGGGGGGGGGCACAGAAAGAAAAGGGGAGGAGTGAAGGGAGGGGACAGGACGAGAGAAGGGAAAGGTTGAGTGATGAAGGGGATGGGAGAAGGAAGGAAAGAATGGAATTTGAGAGGTGAAAAGGTGGATAAGAAAAGGATACATGCATGAGGGAAGAGGAAAGAGGGAGAGAGGGTGGACCAATAAAACACAACTATGAACAACAAAAATGATGAGAGGAGAAATTCATCAGTTATTCACTGTAAACCAGTAAGCTATTGGCAAAGGGAGAACATGGGGATGGTAGTGTTTCTCCAGCAGCTTGTAACCACTACTGACTGCCCGCCAACACTACCCCTGCACACCCTCAATTGTCCTTGCAGCCAAACACAACCCACCTTTAAAGTTGATCTCATACAGACTCTCAGCCATGCGGTCACCGTCCAACACTTCACCGAGAGTCAGTGAGCGGAACTTGACCTACTCCGGGAGACAAGAGAGAAAGATGAGAAAAATGTTAGTACAGTCAAAAACGGGTGAGATGAATCCTCTGTGTTCTCCCTAGGCCTCAAATGAATATGTGGAAAAAGATTTTTCCTTCCCCCACATGGTGTAGGCACTGCAGTGCAGTGACCCAGGCAAACAGCATTGGATAGCATTGCCACTTTGACAGCTTCTCAGTGTACAACTTCACTGAGCCAAACACAAAACATGCTTTAGCACTCAAACATGGACGATATCTGTACTTCCATCAGGACTGCCAGGGCTGTAAACACCAGATCACCAGAGGTGCACAAACAGATGCACTGAGGGTACTCCAAACAGAACACCAGATCACCAGAGGTGCACAAACAGATGCACTGAGGGTACTCCAAACAGAACACCAGATCACCAGAGGTGCACAAACAGATGCACTGAGGGTACTCCAAACAGAACACCAGATCACCAGAGGTGCACAAACAGATGCACTGAGGGTACTCCAAACAGAACACCAGATCACCAGAGGTGCACAAACAGATGCACTGAGGGTACTCCAAACAGAACACCAGATCACCAGAGGTGCACAAACAGATGCACTGAGGGTACTCCAAACAACACAGCTACTGCACATGAGACTACATACATACTCCACAGAGCAGTTTTAAACATACTCCATACGCAACACTCGCTTACCCTGTCGCTTTTCGTGCACACGACGGACTACGCACATACGTACTCTACAGAGTGGTCAGTAAACCTGACCATTTACGTAGTTACACTAACTACCCATTAAGGGACAAAGTGGGACAAGTTGTTGCAAAATTGCTTTAACAGTTTAGCTTGTATTAGGGACTGTATTGTACGAAGAATGGTTTGATTTGTGGGTATGGAACAACATGGGCTAGATATGCCCATTGAGACCAAACTGTGGGTGAGACACACACGCACACATGCACACACACACACACACACACACACACACACACACACACACACACACACACACACACACACACGCACGCACACACGCACACATGCACACACACACACACACACACACACACACACACACACACACACACACGCACGCACACACGCACACACATACACACACACGTGCGCACACACACACACACACACACACACGCACGCACACACACACACGCACGCACACACACACCTACCTCTTGTGGGCGGCAGACGGGTAATGTGTAGTAGGGGTAGGTCTCGTGAGGGTTGTAGTAAGGACCAACCTTGTTGACAAATAAGGGAACCTGAGGAGGGTGGGTCATTGAGCACGTGACCAGCGAGTGCAGCACTGAGCGTTTCTTCATAACAATCATGGGATATGCCAACCCACAAATGCAGCATATTATGTAAAGAAATTAAGTGGGCATTGGTATTGCAGCAGTTCTAATGTCAACAGGCCTCACATACAAAAAGGTACAGGAAACGCTCTGGGGGCAGCCTAGACACTCTATACAACAACCACTACCAAGGGATGCCCGTTATCGCACAACGAACAGTATAGGTCCGCTTACACGGTGGGTGGACTTCGCTACTCTCAATAGGTACTTTGTCCAAACCAACTAGGTTAAAACACTGCCATTCCAACGATCGAACAGTTTTAAACGTACTTCATACGGAACACTCGCTTACCCTGTCGCTTTCCGTGTACGTGGCTGCATTACTTTGAGAGACGCAAAGAAGTAATCCCACGACAAACAACAATAGAGACGCCATTTTACATCCGTCCCCGTTTCAAATCCCATTTCAAATGGACTTGTTTTTCTAGAGTTACTGTGATTGGCTCTTTGACTCTGCACTACTTTTGCTGCGAAATTCTTTGTTTGCTGCAAAAGTTGTGAACTCGGTTGTAACAAAAGTTGTTTAGAGTACTGCAGCTGCGATGTCATCAATGCAGAGACAATGCAGAGACAATGCAAGATTAGGACGCAACAGCTTGTGAGCTGAGAGGAAGGTTTGTCAGGAAATATTTGGTCCTCCGTAATTTGCGGTCCGGCCCGTCTTTCCGAAATACCGTATAGCGGGAAATTTTGGATCAGTGCAAATTTTCGTATATTTCGTATGATGGCTCGCCATACGAAAATAAATACTACGAAAAGTTTTACATTCGAAATTTTAATGCCGTCACATTTTGAACGCCAGCAATCTCCCACGTGATACGTCGATAGAGCAATGGCTTTGTGCGGTACTTCAAGCCTTTGGACGCGGGCGCCGTTCCAGACCCCAGTAGACCTCTGTCCGCACACGTTAGCCCTGGAACGATTAAAGCATAGATTAAAGACGCCAACGAAGCTGTGAGAAATGCGTCACAAGGAAGCAGTAAGCTTAGAGGGAAATACGCCAAGTTCACACCAGAACAAAACGCATCGATCGGCGAGTATGCCTCGCTGCACGGCAGCTATTCATCGTTTTTCGAAGCAGTTGGGAGTCGAAATGAAGCCTACTTCGGTTCAGCCTTGGAAAGGGAGGTATCTGGCCGAAATCAGCCGCAAGCGGAAAGCTGGTGAGACGAGCGATCTCAGCGTCAAGTCCTTGCCAAGAAGCGTGGGAGACCTTTGTAGACGTGGTACCCCCTCACCATTGACTCCACCGAAAACGACATTATTGACACGTGTACTTGCCAGGAGGCTTAGAATTATCCGCGGACGCGAACATACGAAAATAAGAATACGAAAATTTATTCTAAAGGCCTTACAGCCATTTATACGAAAATTTGCACCGTCCAGAATTTCCCGTTATACGGTATTCGTTCCGCCTCGGAAATATTTAGTCCCCCCTAGAAACGCGCGGGTTACAGATCTGGGGTCAGCAGGTGAATACCAATCCTGACTCAACCCCCCTTTGACCCAATTGCAAGGATCCCTGTGATCATGACCCCAGATGTGAGGGTGAGGTTGTCCTGCAGGCTGCATATGTCTGAGTGATGCATGGTGACATCATGTGATGAGTTCAGAGAGCTAGAACACAAAGGTGTTTCTCATGTACTTTATAGGGGGCCTGCACCATGCAGCATGTGCACAAGTGTTTTACTGCCAACTGTGTTGTGATCTGTAATGTGTACAGTGGAACTTCTCCATGGAGGACTCCTCTTTAGTGTAGACACTGTCTGCAGTCTCAACCACATAGATTTATGTGCAAATTTAGAATTAGGGGCACCTCTCTCTATACTTACGTAGGACAGTCAGCCCGGTCCTTTGTTGTACACTTTAGAGAGGTTACACTGATTATCTGTGTTCAGGGAGCATCAGGTACGTATGTGTGCAGACCTTTGCATGTGCAACTCTTCACACTCTACTGTGATGTTGTCCTTGACCCTGTGCTTTAGGGTCCATCCAGATTGTCACTGAGTAAGCCTGTCGTGGCGGCTGTGTCGGGGTATGCAGTGGCAGGTGGACTGGAGCTGGCACTGTTGTGTGACCTCAGGGTGGCTGAAGTGGATGCCATTTGGAGTGTTCTGCACGAGACACAGTGTGTTTGTGTGTGTGCTAGCTCTGTTTTGGTGTTCCTTAGATTCCAATGCATGTCTTTGTGTCTTGGTTATTGGTAGTGCTGTTCCCACCCACCAGCTGGTCTGTGATCAAGTGAGCCTCGGTGTCTGCAGATTGCACAATGAATATAGGTAATCAACCCAGGGGGGTCTTGTTGTGTATAAATTATGAATTCACTCCTGCCACACCACTGTGCGTGTATCTATGCTTGTGCACTGGTGTCCGTGTGTGCATGTGGCATGTGTACTATGTGTACTAATCCACCGATTATATATTATTGCACCAGCCACTACACCTTTGTACACATGTTGCTATTATTGTGCTATTGCGAAGCCCTGGATTGTATTCTTCCCTATTGTGCAATGAAATAGCAATGCAAAGGTGAGCTGGGACTGGCAATTCCCATGCATGCTTCATGTTATTGTTATTGGTAGTGCTGTTCCCACCCACCAGCTGGTCTGTGGTCAAGTGAGACTGGGTGTCTACAGATTGCATATAGGTATTCAACCCAGGGAGGTCTTGTAGTGTATAAATTATGAATTCACTTCTGCCACACCACACAGTGCATGTATCTATGCTTGTGCACTGGTGCCGGAGCTCAGTGTGTGTGTGTGTGTGTGTGTGTGTGCGTGCGTGCGTGCGTGTGTGCCGTGCATGCTGCTTGTATGAGCGAGCCTGTATGTGGCACTTGGACACAGTAAGACACAACAGGATGTATTCCTGCCCCAGGCCACAGGTCCATAAATATTAGTACACAGGGCTGTATAAAATACCTTGGACTGCTGTTGTGACTACCTTTATTTTATACTAGGAATATGATCACACATCAGGGCAGTCCTATATGTAATACACATACGTATATATCTTATGTCTGCCACAGATCATTAACTACGTAACTGTGTTCATTGCAAATGACTCTGGAGTAATTTCAAGCTATCCAGAGGGGCACAGCCTATACCAGTGTGACTAACAAGTGCACTGAGTGAGATCTAGCTATGTTTGTAGAGTCCCGAGTGGGAGGATCATGAGATCTAGCTATATTGTAGCTACCTATATACTATTTCCAGTTGCAGTCAACAATTTGTGTATGAGTGTAGGGCCTGGTATGGATGTTTTCAATGACTTTTAGCACATGCACTAAAGGTTGAATCCACCGATTATATATTATTGCACCAGCCTCTACACCTTCGTGAACATGTTACTATTATTGTGCTATTGCGAAGCCCTGGATTATATTCTTCTCTACTGTGCAATAATAGCAATGTAAAGGTGAGCTGGGACTGGGGCACGGGACTACAAATTATGATATGAAGTTATGTGATTGCACCTTCATGTCTTGGGTGGGTGGTTGTGTAGGTGTATGTGAGTGGGATTGATGTTTTGCATAACTTTGTTGGCTTGGGGAGGGGCCACTAATTCCAAAGCTAAGCTACAGTATTCATAGCTTTTTATCAGGTCCAAGGGTGTGTGTGTGTGTGTGTGTGTGTGTGTGTTCTTTCTTTTTATTTCTGCCCTAAATGCATTGTCAAGATGTGTCGTCTTTCGGCAATGCACCTGTCGAGATGTGTCGTCTTTCGGCAAGGGGTCTTGTGTGTGTGTGTTCTTTCTTTTTATTTCTGCCCAAAATGCATTGTCAAGATGTGTCGTCTTTCGGCAATGCACCTGTCAAGATGTGTCGTCTTTCGGCAGGGGGTCTTGTGTGTGTGTGTGTGTGTGTGTGTGTGTGTGTGTGTGTGTGTGTGTGTGTGTGTGTGTGTGTGTGTGTGTGTGTGTGTGTGTGTGTGTTCTTTCTTTTTATTTCTGCCCTAAATGCATTGTCAAGATGTGTCGGCTTTCGGCAGGGGGCCTTGTGTGTGTGTGTGTGTGTGTGTGTATGTGTGTTATATACCAAGAAGGCAATATACGTAGTACCTTCAAGTAGGGGTGGGCGGTATTTCGGTATAGTTAGTTATTTTCGGTATTTACACTATACCGAATGGTTAAATATGGATAGACTAGGGATATCGAAAAACCGAGTTTTTCGGTATTAATCGGTATGTGCTGCAGGTGTAACTAGTATTTTATTGAATTTAGCTGTGTAACTCTGCAACAGCACACATATACTAGTCCCAGCAAGAATTAAGCACTGTCTAGTAGTTAGCTACGCGGCATCTGAAGCGTGTGCGAGTCATTCACTTTTGTTTCTTCCGGAAGTCCCACGCATCATCTTTGGAATGGACATTTTTCGACATGGCACAGCTCCCAAGTGCCCATTGAGATCCCGTCGGCTCGGTGGAGAAGTCGATCTCACACATCCGTGCGTCCGTAAGTCAGCCATGTTCCTCACGAGTACGCAAATACGGATTAGACAACACAAAGTACCCGGAGGTAATCAAACGTTTTCGCGCGATTTTTGAGCAATGGCGGAAAAGGCATCGTTGAAAGAACAACGCGAAGTCGCCTGTTTGGGACCGCTTTGGATTTAAGGCAGCAGAGGATGGAAAGGCTGTGGAGGATGGGAAGCCTATATGCCTCCATTGTAAGCGTAGTGTTGCAGCTCGTTGGGGTAACACATATGTAACAAAACATAATGCACAAATAAGACAGTGATGGATTGCAAATTAGTGCTATTAGTCGGTATTTAGTAATACCGAGGTATTGTAATGACTAGTTAGTCGGTATTGAAAAAAATGAATACCGCCCACCCTTACCTTCAAGGTCACTGGAGGATCCACAGCAACCATGACGCTTAGCACAGATAATGGCTGGATAATGTGAGTTATCAGCTGGTGGGTGGAGCTTTCTGCACACAGGACAGTTGTGCTAGTGTTGCAGCTCCCCATCAATGGCGAGTGCCAATCACGTCACGAGTTTTTGCTGAGAACATTGCAGAGTAGTGAATCTTGCAGTATGGCACTCCAGCATCAACACCATCCTGGCACCACATCTCTTGCGGTTGTTCGCGATGACAAACAGGGTAAAGGTCATGGTCACTTGCATTTACAGTGTGTGTGCATGGGCACATGTAGGCAAATGTTTGAGTACTTACCACTACCCCAAACCTAGGAGCTGTATACAGATATTTTGAGAGCAGGAGGAGGACTTTGAATGACACCAAGCCAAGTAGGCAGGACAGTGTGTCCAGGAACAAGAAGGAGCAGAGGAAATGACAAAGAAATGTAAGTAGTGCAATTATACATGACTGAAGTCTTGACATGATGACCCTTGTCACGACATGAATTTATCTGAACTGCACTGCAATTTAGTAGTCTTGTTATTACATGCAGCTGTTTCTGAGAAGGGCAAAGTTTGTAAAGCCAGGCTTGGAAGCGACCAAGTGAAAGGAGCTCTCCTACCAATGCATGACGGAAGAAAGTGGTGGAGAGAGCTCTGAAGAAATTGTTAGGCATCAATTGCCATGGAGATCAGAATGTGAGTTTCACTGAACAAACATTTACCACTTATGCACAAGTATATGTTGAATACAAAATTATTCAACCCAGGGGAGTCTTGTAGTGTATAAATTATGAATTCACTTATGCCACACCACACAATGTGTGTGTATCTATGCTTGTGCACTGGTGTCCGTGTGTGCATGTGGCATGTGTACTATGTGTACTAATCCACCAATTATATAGTATTGCACCAGCCACTACCTTTATGCATATCTTGCTATTATTGTGCTATTGCGAAGCCCTGGATTATATTCTTCCCTATTGTGCAATTAAAATGCAATGCAAATTAAAAGTGAGCTGGGACTGGGGCACGGGACTATGAATTATGTGAGTGGTTGCACCTTCATGTCATGGGTGGGTGGTTGCGTAGGTGTATGTGAGTTGGATCGATGTTTTGCATAACTTTGTTATGGGATGTGTTGGCTTGGGGAGGGGCCACTAATCCCAAAAAGCTAAGATACAATATTCATAGCTTTTTATAAGGTCCAAGGGTCATCACGTGTCCCAAGAGCTGGAAGGCAAGTATAAAAGACTGATGCAGCTAGCGAAATTCAGAAGCATAGTGTGATTCTTATTCAGTTCAAAATTCTGTGTAATTGAGGAGGAAGAAAAGAGAATGTCCCGTAGTATTCTCCTGTGTTTAATCCTGTCTACCTTGTCCATTGCTGCTCTGGGGCAGACTAGCACACTGAGCACAGAATGCATGAATGCTGCGAACAGCTTCACTCAAGAAAGTGCCTGCTTTGGTTCAGATGAAGGAGTGAATTTCTTCCTTTCTACCCTTGGCTTAAATAGCAATGTCATGACCAGTTCAAATGCTCAGCAGGCAATAAGGACCTTCTACAACAACTTCTGCACCAGTCAGTACTGTGTTAATCTATATGCGGATGTCATTGATATTTGTTCTAGAGGTAGTACTCCGGTAAGTTTGTTATCACATATGCACATTTACTCTGCATGAACATGGAGTTGTGTATATGCAAGGTATAATAATACTGTATCATAGTAAAATTCTTTTACTTTGTGTGTGTGTGTGTGTGTGTGTGTGTGTGTGTGTCTGCATGCATGTGTGCGTGTATGTGGCACTCACAGTAAGACACAACAGGATGTATTTTTGTCCCTGGCCTTAGGTGCATGAATATTAGTACACACTTGCTGCAGACTACACAGGGGTGTATATTTACCTTTAGGGCTGCCCTGTTGTGATTACCCTTATTCAATATAATCACACACCAGCGCAGTCCCATATATTGGTAAAAGGTGAGTCTTTCACTAAGTTGTGGAGGGCATTGGTTGAGTCGGTGCTCCTGTATGGTGCTGAGGTATGGGGGTGTGGAAGGCATGCTACTCTGATGGAGCAAATACAACTGCGGGCAGCAAGGATCTTTCTGGGGGTGGGTAGACTATACCCAAAGGCAGCACTCCAGTGTGAGATGAAGATGATGCCTGTAATATGGGAAGCCAAGAGACGATGTATTGAGTTTTGGTTGACACTATTGAGAATGAGTGATGACAGGTTGGTGAAGAGGGTGGTGATTGAATCATTGGAGATGGCTGGGAAAACTGCATGGCAGAAGGACTTGGAGTGTGGATTGGAGGGGTTTGGGTGGAGAGATGTTGGAATAGAAGGCCTGGGAAGGCTGTCTATATATGACAGAAATAGGACACATGCTGAGAGACACTGCGTGGAGAGAGGTGAAGAAGGAGTGGGAGGCTGAAGCACGCGAACGAGCAAAGTTGGAGGTAATGCGTGGTCTGCTGGCCATTGATGGTAAGGGAAGATGTGTGGACGTCAACTGTAAGAGGCGGAGGAGGATCTTGGCTAAACTGAGGGGAGGGACTGCAGCCCTGAGGATTGAGACTGGCAGATGGGGTGGCTTAAAGAGGGAGGAGAGGCTCTGTAGGCAGTGTAGACTGGAGGAGGTGGAATTCGAAGATGTGAAACATTTTTCTGCTGAGGTGCAAGGGGTGGGCACAAGAGAGGGAAGTGGTGACGACGTGTGGAGGATCTGGCAGGAGAGTCCTGTACGACCGATGACAGGAAGGTGGCCCTAATCTTAGACCAAGCTTGTGGCAATGGGAGAGTAGGGAAGGCGGTAGAGAAGTTGTGGCAGTGCAGATTTCTCCAGAGTTTCCAGGCCTGATGCATGTCCTTGGCTGTGCCCGTGGTTCATTAACAGATTTTCTTCTGATTGTCCCTATCTGAATGATTTTGCTTAGTATACACCAATCTGACAGTATACCCTCAGGTTATTTCTTTATCCCTGTATAGTGCTGCATGGGACAGCATGTCCTAGTGTACTTGCACATGGTGCACTTGAATAATATTGACTATTGAATATATTTACACATATATACTCATGTCTGTATATATATTCTGTGTTTATTCGAGGAATACACTGATCTCCATCAATGCCACAGAATATGACTGCAGCTTTGGTGGTGGACCTAAATGCCATCTATGCTTGTGCCACGAATGAAAATGGAGAATACTGTGTATTTGCACAGGTGGATAATTTCAATGACGTATGTGCACTACTGCAGAAGCAATCACTCTAAGTAATGACGAGGAATGCATAACTTGTTATATACTTTCTGATTTTCCTCTCTGAAGTTTAATACTGTCTTCCTCTGCTCTTTGGGGAGAGTTAATCCTGAAACGCCAAGTATTACAGGAGGTGTTTCATGTGCCAACACATGTGAAGTAAGTCAGCTACCGCCTGCATGATATTATTTGTTGTCAATAAATGCTATTCTTAAAGCCATATATATTATATGTCAAATTGAGACTACATTTGGTCATGATTACATACGTATATATAGTGACATGGATTCTTTGGTTTTGAACACGAGTGTCTTCTTAGGCTTTTGACTAAGTTATAATTAAATAGCTGATATATATATATATATATTACAGTGCCAAATATAAATAGTACATAAAGTGCAACCAATTAGAGGTAAAGGTGTCTTGAGATTTATAAAGATAGTAATTAAATTACTATCTTTATAAATCTCAAGACACCTTTACCATAAATCAATCATCATTACCAATCATAAATTTTATGACATTATGCACCGTTAATGTATGCCGTATACAATTATATAATGCATTCTGTCTGCTTCTATGCAGGCTGTAAGAAGGACCAGGACATCCACTGGGTGCTGTATCAATAGCTACTTGGACGTGAATGAGAGGCTCTTCAGTGCATTGTCAACCTCGAGCTCAGATGACATCAGGTGCATAAGCCTGGTTTTGCATGCATGAGAGTTGGCAATATAAATGTATGTACGTGTATATAAAGTACAGTTACATGTATATAGCACTATGTGCACGCTATTTAGACATTCTCAGTCTGTGCTGAATGCTGAAAGCAATATATATGGTATTGGTGTTGCTGTTTTAATTAATATACAGTATTATATATGTTATACAGTGCTATATATAGTGCTGCATTAATTAATACAGTATTATATAGGGCCTTTATTGTTTTACATGAGTACCGTGCGTATAATTTATGTATGTTTACACTATGCTATTGCATAATTATGTATGTACATGCCTGCACTTTACTGTATACAGGTATGCAGTACATAAATTTATATCTTTGTTGTATAGTTTTCCAGACATCAGTGGGGTCTTTACTGACTGTGGTGTGACGGACCCTGGAATGTGCACTACCACACTTAACAATGTAAGCAAGCTTGTATATTGTAGCTATACTCCATTATACCAATGTAACGAACAGTGTATATAGTGTATATAGGGGGGATATAGACCTGTGTATATATATATATTATATATAGATCTAGATATACAGTGATTGTGCAACCATATAGGAACTTATTCGGGAGTTGTTGCATATATCTGATATAGGCAAAATGGTGCCGTTTTGGGAAGCATTTTCAGGCAAAAGGTTCATCTGTTGCGCACTCACCATAGTATATTATATGTAATACAGTAGGTCAGTCCATAGCCTCTATATATGACCTCGGTGGTATATTTAACAAGGTGCAACCACCGAGGTAAATATGTCCCCTGGGTCGTATATAGACCTTCCTACTGTACTATACATACTACATATTATACTTAAAACATTTACTTACCTGTTGTTACTAAAATGCACACTTGTCTTCAACTGTGTGTGTTTTACACCAAGATATATAATTTTATAATGCCTATCATAGATAGATTACTTGTGCATAATAAATGTGTGTTGTATGCGCTGCAATATTCATCACATGACTGCCACGTCGGTTGCAACTTGACTGTGCAAAAACTATGTATTATTTTTTATCCATGTAGCCCTTGACGAACTCTGGTGATCACCGCCTGGTGCACTCCTGGTGGCTTCTGGCTGCAGTCCTGGTCTCTGTCAAGGTCATCATGGGGTGACCATCTGAATCTGGGGATGCTGCTTTAGACAGCAGGCTGTGGCATGCTGTAGTGAACACAGAGTAGAATAGGACTAGCTGTATGGCAAGTAGATATAGAGCAAGTTTATAGCAACAACTTGACTAGCTTGTCAATGGATCACTCCATGCGTGTGCAGTCACATGTGTGGGTGCATCAAGTAGAAAAGAGACCTTACACACACTACAATAACTTTCAAAATTCTTGGTTGAAAATGGTCAAATTTTGCTAGGTGGATAATTTAGCCAGCTAGTGTGTTCAGGGGTAAGCCCTGCAATTTGGCAGTGGGCTGCACTAGGACTAAGCTATAATCAAACCACTTTTGGCAGCTATTGTACAATATGTTTAAGTGTAGTGCTTGCCGGAAGTTTTGGCAATTTTTGCACTGGAATGGTTTCAAGACAGCCAAAGTATAGCACTCTAATGGGACTCAGTGAGCCCCTCAGCAAAGTATTCTCAGTGATTCGGACGCACCATCGATTACACAAGACATTGTATACTGCAATACAATGAATAATCTTACTAGCATTCTACATGGTGAAAAGTTGCCTAATGGAAAAGTTGAAGGAAAGTATGGATTGTCCACCAGACAGTGCTAAATGTTCTTCCACACGTGAAGATATCACATGGACCTATGCTTAGCATATTCCTACCTTAATACCAGAAATAAATAGATACTAAAGTGCTAAACCCTCAGCCTAATGACCTAGAAAGTTTCAGTCATCCCAATGAAAATGTTAATTAGATGTAGTCTTGTAATTAGAGCTGGCATTAAGTAAAAAACTTGACAATGACAGCAATTGTTATTACATCATAGTAAACTATACTATCTTTAGACATGCACTAAGGCAACAGTGCGACTCTGCAATATGAGCATTCACAGCTAATGCCAGCACTGAACACATTGTTGAGCAAATCGGCATCAAGTTTAGTGTAGTGCGCTTTATTGCACAGAGCAACACTCTTTCAGTACATCATGCGATGACACAACAGGTGCACAAAATTTGGGCTTTACTACAGAATGAAATGTACATATTACACTGTTTACTGACACACTTCTTCGCACTGAGGTTCTGAGGGTTGCCATGTGCTTCCTACTATCTGCTTGCTTTTGCGAGGTCTGCACATGTGTTTCAGATGCTCTAAGGCTAGCCATGTGTTTCACATTCTGCTTTTGCCTGCTCACAATTTGCTCATGCGACTGAATTACATGACATGCATACTGAAAATATCTTTCCTTTCCCCCACATGGTGTTGGTACTGCTGTACAGTGACCCAAGCAAACAGCATTGGATAGCATTGCCACTTTGACCACTTCTCAGTGTACACATACATGTGTACAAATTCACTGAGCCAAACACAAAACATGCTTTAGCACTCAAACATGGACGATATCTGTACTTCCACCAGGATTGCCAGGGCTGTAAACACCAGATCACCGAGGTGCAACAAACAGATGCACTGAGGCTACTACAAACAGAACACCAGATCACCGGAGGTGCAACAAACAGATGCACTGAGGCTACTACAAACAGAACACCAGATCACCGGAGGTGCAACAAACAGATGCACTGAGGCTACTACAAACAGAACACCAGATCACCGGAGGTGCAACAAACAGATGCACTGAGGCTACTACAAACAGAACACCAGATCACCGGAGGTGCAACAAACAGATGCACTGAGGCTACTCCAAACAGCACACCTACTGCACACGACAGACTACGTACATACTCTACAGAGTGGTCAGTAAACCTGACCATTCAGTTACACTAACTATACCCATTAAGGGACAAAGTGGGACAAATGTTGCAAAATTGCTTTGACAAGACTTTAACAGTTTAGCTGTTAGTAGGGACTGTATTGTACAAAGAATGGTTTGATTTGTGGGTGTGGCATGACATGGGATAGATATGCCCATTGAGACCAAACTGTGGGTGAGATACACACGCACGCACGCACGCACGCACGCACGCACGCACACACACACACCTATATAGCTACCTCTTGTGGGCGGCAGACAGGTAACATGTAGTAGGGGTAGGTCTCGTGAGGGTTGTAGTAAGGACCAACCTTGTTGACAAATAAGGGAACCTGAGGAGGGTGGGTCATTGAGCACGTGACCAGCTGTGCAGCACTGAGCGTTTCTTCATAACAATCATGGGATATGCCAACCCACAAATGCAGCATATTATGTAAAGAAATTAAGTGGACATCGGTACTGCAGCAGTTCTAATGTCTATCGGCCTCACATACAAAAAGGTACAGGAAACGCTCTGGGGGCAACCTAGACACTCAGACGTCATTTTACACCAGACCCCGCTTCAAATCCCATTTCAAATTCAAATGGGCTTCGTTTTGTAGATTTTTATATCCGTATGCTTGGAGCAAGCACGGTAGCACAGAATTCGTGGGCCGGAGCAAATGACTATCTTCTCTCCAGTTCGACTCCTGTTCCCCAGAGGCGTGCAGCGTTGCATGCAGGCGTGTACCACATTCTCAGCAGCGTGCCATCCTCTCAGCCGAAGCTCACAACCGCGTCCATTCTGTCGACATTACACCACACCCCAATATAGCAACGTCACAGTGGACAGAGATGAATCAGTGATGCTTATAGGGATCTCACGGCCAGAGAAGAAGAACTGTGTGGATAGTGTGACTGCCAAAGAGCTGCTTGATGCGTTTTCTGTATTTGAGAGTGAAGAGGGCACACTGACTGGTGTTCTGTATGGGAAGGGGGGCACCTTCTGTGCTGGTTATGACCTTGACGAAGTGGCCACATCGGATGCTGATGGCGGAGCGAGGTTGAGGAAACTACTGCCTCCGTATCACGAGGGACATGGGCCAATGGTAAGAGTGTTCAATACTTTGTGCAGTGTGAGAAGACATGCTTGGTGATTTGGAAGCAACGGTACATGCATGTTCTATGTGTGACTGTCTATTGACCGAAACAATGAGACACTACACAGAAACGATCCTCTGAATGAAACCCTTTAAACTGAATGCGACCAGTGATATGAGATCAGTGTCCTCTGTAGAGAGGATCCACTGTATATCTGCATTCAGAGCAGCCGTGTGTGCTGACCTGTGGCATGTGCAGTTCTTCTGCTCGACTGTGATGTTGTCCTTGACCCTGTGCTTTAGGGTCCATCCAGATTGTCACTGAGTAAGCCTGTCGTGGCGGCTGTGTCGGGGTATGCGGTGGCAGGTGGATTGGAGCTGGCACTGTTGTGTGACCTCAGGGTGGCTGAGGAGGATGCCATATTTGGAGTGTTCTGCAGGAGACATGGTGTGTGTTTGTGTGTGTATGCATGAATGTGCATATGTGTGCATACGTGCGTGCATGACTGAGTGGGCATGTGATTGTGTGTGTGTGTGTGTGTGTGTGTGTGTGTGTGTGCGTGTGTGTGTAGAGGGGTGTTGGTTGGTGGGTGTGACAGAGAGAGAAGGAGGCTATGTGGTTACTGACTGAAATGTCTTTTCTCATTTCTCAAATGTACTGCACTGCACTGTACTGTACTGAATATGCCATCAATATAACTTGTGATTAATTAATTTTGATTTGTAACTGTCACATTGTGTATGGTCTAATGTTGTTATATATAAATTATAATTGTTGGTCATGTGTGTAGGAACTGTTTAGTTTAAAACTTTAAGCATGTCCATATATACATAGGTGTCCCGTTGATTGACGGTGGAACGGTGCGATTGCAGAAGCTGATTGGTGCATCAAGAGCACTGGACCTTGTCCTAACGGGACGACCTGTCTCAGCTGAAGAAGCCCTACAGATGGGTCTTGCGAACCGTGTGGTGCCAAAGGGAAAGTCCCTAGAGGCAGCAGTGGCACTATGTAAGCAGATTGGGGGGTTCCCCCAAGAGTGTTTGAAGGTGGACAGATCATCACTATACTATTCAGCTTATGATGCTAAATCAGTGGAGGACGCACTCGAGCATGAATACTGTGATGGGGTCAAAGTGATTCCTACAGAGTCAGTGTCAGGAGCTAAGAAGTTTATTAAGTCCTAACATGAATTGAAGTACATAATAATTGAAGTATACGTAATTGCATGGAGAATATATTAATGTGTGCAAACATGTTTCTGGCAATGAATTTATACAAAAACCTGGCAATACTATAATACACTATTCTTTTCGATGCATAGAATGTTGTTTTTGTTGTATGGCATGCATGTGCCCGATGCACACCCGAACATTTCTTATCTCAAATGCATGTAAATTATACATATATAGCTATTATATGTATATATAGCTATTATACTAGTATAGCTATTATATGTATATATAGCTATTATACTAGTATAGCTATTATATGTATATAAAGCTATTATACTAGTATAGCTATTATATGTATATATAGCTATTATACTAGTATAGCTATTATATGTATATATAGCTATTATACTAGTATAGCTATTATATGTATAATTATATAGCTATTATACTAGTATAGCTATTATATGTATATATAGCTATTATACTAGTATAGCTATTATATGTATATACAGCTATTATACTAGTATAGCTATTATATATATATATAGCTATTATACTAGTATAGCTATTATATGTATATATAGCTATTATACTAGTATAGCTATTATATGTATATACAGCTATTATACTAGTATAGCTATTATATGTATATACAGCTATTATACTAGTATAGCTACGTATTATATGTATATATAGCTATTATACGTATACATGTAGCTACCAGCTGGAGGGAGTGTATTCTGCAGACATTGCATGGCTTCGCCTAGCTACCACCATGGAACCAGCTTGGTGCAGATCTTCTAATACATGCACTTACTTACATAAACCCTAAGTATAAAGGAATTACATGATTTGCTATCTACTGTAGTCAGGCACATACGTATGTACAATGGGACAAAGGGAAGTTTCCTGTGGTAGTGTGTACCTATAGGATGAGTCCACATGGCTACTAGCTAGTTGGGATTTCAATCCTGCTGGCTTCATCTACTGCCACTCTTTGGCAGAACAGCACTAATCATGAGTGTACAGATGCAGTGTCAGAGTTCTCTCAACAGAACACCTGTGGTAGTGTGCACTCATAGGATGAGTCCACATGCATGACTATAGCTACTAGTTGGGAGTTACATGTGTGACACATGATGAAGTGTGTCCAACTGTGGTGCAATGTCCCTTACATGAGGTCATGTTCAGAAGAGTGGGAAGTTCACACTAAGATAATAGGTCCTTAAACCTTTAATGTGAGCCAGGTCATGTTCAGAAGAGTGGGAAGTTCACACTAAGATAATAGGTCCTTAAACCTTTAATGTGAGCCCTGCATGGATATCAACTGCTAGGTATCACATATGTATGTATGTATGTATGTATGTACACATGACTGACATCCACTTTTTAATTGAAAATTGGCTTCCTTGAACAATGAACTTTTATGAGTGTGGTGCAATAACAGAGAAACACATTCAATGTGTGTTGATGTGCATATATATATATATATAAGTGGACTAGCTAATAAACCCCTAACCACACTCATTGCCCAGTGATTAACCCCACTCATTGCCCAGTGATTAACCCCACTCATTGCCCAGTGATTAACCCCACTCATTGCTCAGTGATTGACCCCACTCACTGGGCAATGAGTGGGGTTAATTGAGACCAGGTATTAAGGACTGCAGTTGGAACAAAGTACAGTGAACTACATATGACCACTTGTTGTCCATGGCCATTAGTATTCAGCTTGGCCATTAGTATTCAGCTTGCCCATTAGCATTCAGCTTGGCCGATAGCATTCAGCTTGGCCAATAGCATTCAGCTTGGCCAATAGCATTCAGCTTGGCCAAGCCACACCTCAACAGGATGTCCACACATAGGGCCACAGGTCAATTGTACATACCACTTGACTCTGAATCATAAATCTGTATAGTGCTCATAGCTCCTGCTGGGTTGTGCCTTGGCTATATGCTGAGTACCAATGACCAATGATAATTAAATAGATGACAATTGTGCTATTCTCTGAGGTACATAGTCCTGGATCCATTCTGCCTTCTCTGCAACAGCTATTTTTGCACTCATGCACACCATTGAAACTGTGTGTGTGTGTGTGTGTTCAATCTTGGGTTAGGGTTCTGCTTGCCTCTTGTCAGGCAATGCATCTGCGGTGTGAAGGAAGCCTGGCACTGGCTGACACTGACCTGATTAGACCTGCACCACAGTTCAAAGTTAATGCCGCAAGGTTTAGTTGCTAAAGTTCAATCTTGGGTTAGGGTTCTGCTTGCCTCTTGTCAGGCAATGCATCTGGTTACCAAATTACATTAACACAGATCATTGTGTACTATAGTCAGACACTGGGGGTAAGCCAGTGTGTGTGTGTGTGTGTGTGTGTGTGTGTGTGCGTGTGTGTGTGTGTGTGTGTGTGTGTGTGTGTGTGTGTGTGTGTATGTGTGTGTGTGTGTTGTGTTTCCCAGTGTGAGCTGAAGCTGAATGAGTAGGCAACAGGTATGGCATTTAGAATTTTACAGATTCTTCTTTGGATGATCCAACATGCCAACAATCACTCAGTAGTCTAATGCAATGTTTTGCCTGTCATGGGCTTCATCAGGCATAGGTACAATACAGAGCCCATGACAGAGGAAACATGGCATTGAAGTATTGAGTGATTCGTGAGTACACCGCACTGATGAGCCCCAATAGGGCGAAACAGCCATATATGTAAACAGGATGCAGTCAACCTTGACTGCAACATTGACTATATATATATATATACATATATACTCCGTTACCATGGCAACCGTAGGTTGAGAAATCTCATATCAGCCAAGAGCCCAGAGCTTTTAAGTTGACCTGTGCAATATTATCAATATCGCACAGGTCAAATTCTCATATCGCACAGGTCAACAATGAAGCTACAGCTGTCACTGAGAAACAGTAAACAAGTCAACAATGAAGCTACAACTGTCACTGAGAAACACTAAACAAGTCAACAAATGAATTTGCAGCTGCTAATGAGAGCAGGCATGTTAGCAAGCAAGGAATGAGTATAATGACAAATGAGCATAGTACACACAGCTAGCATACTGGGTTCTGAGGTACATTGAACAAAAAGTTTATTGAGTTCCTCAGCTGTAAGCTGCAGGATAGGTAGAGGTGGAGGAGGATTGAAGCATATATTATGTTAACTGTACATCCACTCATGTTTAAAGCTGGTGCTGCTTGCGGTGGTCTTGGACACACAGTTATTTCTTGATGCTTCTGAACGATTGATTCCTAGGACAATGTAGCACTTCCAAGGTAATTACAGAAACAGTCCGGCGCGGCTAAGCTCATTTCAAACTTGTCTTCAAAAAACAGGATCTGAACTGAGCAGCGCACTAGGAATGACTAAAACTGACAAAACCAAACTTCTCATCTTCTTCATGGAACATTCAATGAACCGTCGTTAGCGACGCTACTTTCGTTCGCTAAATTTTCTAACGTAGATAGACCTATCACGATTTCGTTGGCTTGCTGCGACGTCGGCGCCATTTACATTGTCTAACATTACGTAACTTCCGTTTACGCACTGCTAAACGCCTCGTTTACGGAGCCATAGCAATGGAGTATATAATAGTTTAGTCTCGTCCCCAGTCCACTTCCGGCCGCCATTTTTAATGGGGCTCGAAAGGTGGTCTGGCACATTTAGTCGAAAAGCTTGGCACTGCAGAACGATATCGTTCTGCCCAATCAGATTGCCAGAAAATGACGCGTCACTCCGCGTAATAACGAGCGGCGTTCTACGAGCATCAATCCTGGATATACCGAGGCTTGACGTTAAAAGGGAGTCGCAGTAGAGCTTGTGAACGATGCCATCAAGCATGCTTTCCTTACTCTTGGATACGCTGCAGCTACGAGCGACCAAGATAAGGCGGTTCGGGAGTTCCTATAGGGCAAGGATGTTTTCGTTTCCTTACCAACAGGCGAAGGCAAATCCCTGTGCTTCGCCACACTAGCTGTGTTTGACTTCCTTAAACACCATCTCACAGTCTGTACTGGCAGCCGGACGGGACGGTACCGGGTTCGAAGCGGCCACGTCACTAGTCGTCTAGTCACGTGATGTCTCTGACGTACCTTACGAATGCCAAGCTTTTCGACTAAATGTGCCAGACCACCTTTCGAGCCCCATTAAAAATGGCGGCCGGAAGTGGACTGGGGACGAGACTAATAATAGTTATAGTGCGCTTAGTGTGCGATATGGCCTCAAACACAGCACTCGCCCTCGGGCGCTTCGCGCCCGAGGGCCTCGTGCTGTGTTTGAGCCATATCGCACACTAAGCGCACTATAACTATTACATATGTTTTTGTATTCAGATGTATTAATGGTTGTGTTGTGATGAGTCACAATTTAGTCCATCTGAAGTCTGGACCCCACAACAGTGACATCAGGAGTACTGTCAATGCACGGGCCATTGATGATCTTGATTCGTGAATGCACATCACTGCTGATTGCAGCAGACTGAAGTATGCATGAAGTATATTTATACATAAGAGGTATAGGAGTAGCTATAAAGTATTCTTTAGGATACATTACTTCTTCATGGTTGTGTACATCTAAACCAGCAAAATACTTAATTATTACAAATGCAGTTTTCAAGGAAATCTCCCAAAATCTGATGTTATTTCTTAATTGAGAGGGTGTATACAATGCCTTGCAATCTAACTTGACTATGTGTGTGCTGAGACCAAGAGTAATTTTAGCCACGTGTGCAGGGTATTACTATTAGTACGTATATAATAAAGTTATATAACCAGCATGCTCACTTATAATTGGACAACCACACTACACATGCAAGGGAGTTGCAGACGATTGTCGCATATACAACAGAATGCAACAACCGTTTCGGACTTATTGGTCCTCTTCAGTGCAACATGCTCAATTTTCAGCCTGCTGTTGTGTGCTGAATATAAAGATGTTTTATTATAATGTACAGTCAACAATAAGCACACATACACACACACACACACACACACACACACACACACACACACACACACACACACACACACACACACACACACACACACACACACACACACACACACACACACACACACACACACACACACACACACACACACACACACACACTGGCTTACCCCCAGTGTCTGACTATAGTACACAATGATCTGTGTTAATGTAATTTGGTAACCAGATGCATTGCCTGACAAGAGGCAAGCAGAACCCTAACCCAAGATTGAACTTTAGCAACTAAACCTTGCGGCATTAACTTTGAACTGTGGTGCAGGTCTAATCAGGTCAGTGTCAGCCAGTGCCAGGCTTCCTTCACACCGCACAGCAGCCACTCACATCTTGTTATTCTTTGACATCCAAGAACATAGGTCATCATTCTAGAAGACTTCTCCCAAATCCATTACTGTATGTCTGCACACAAGAGCCAACTGATCAGACACTCTGGTGCGTCATCAAAGAATACATAATCAAATGAACATGGAGCAATCATGAGTCATTACTTCTAGTTACCTTCTAGTTACGTAGTTGTGCATACACTGCATATCTGTATCACTTGCTGCTGCATTTCATGCTGTAGCTTATGTCTGCAACAAAAGACAGTGCTATAAGATGTGCTGGCAGTAGCTAAATTCTTACATGTATTGCATGTACTATTCTTTAAGATTGTTGTGATGCCAACCAGTACACTGCTTCTTAGTCAATAGGACTGAGTGACTGCTCAGCACTGTTCTAGTCATAAATCTACACACATGTAGCTGAGCAGACTGTCCCAAACAACTATGTACACAAAAGTGCATACAGCCTGAATAGCCTGGACCAAAATCACTTAGCATCACTATAATCGCACAATGGGAATGACATTTGACAGATAGACTACTACCAGTGTACATACAGGAGGTGGCTGTGGAAGAATAAGAGATCTCATTTTTCTTGATGAGCACAAAATGTAGATTGTATACATACTTTCAGCTGTATAGCTCCCACACATCATCATTCTATAAGACTTCTCCCAAAACCATTATACATGTCTGTATATACACAAGAGCCAACTGGCGGTTAAGCCAGTCAGCCATAATGATATTCATAACAAAAGGCTAATCGAATGCGCTGGGAATTTAACCGGGCCTTGAGCTAGTTTCGGCTCAGTTAGAACAAAATTGATGATATAATGCAACCAAAAACTAGACAAATTGTTGTTACACTTCATCTGGATTGTTTTTGTCGAGTGGTCTTTACATCAACAGCGTATATACCCAGCGTTTGGGTCGCCTTCCTCTCGTTGACAGACAAGCCAACTCTTCTCCCACCTCCGGTGTACAAAACTCTTTTGGAGAAGTGATGTCCTCGTATGCAGATTTCAATGGTGAACTCCACGCCGACAATTAGACTGGCACGTCTAGCTGCAGGCTTAGTACAAGCTATGATTTCACAATAATGATGACATCACACTGAAGTTTTTTGGTGGATGAACTATTGGCGGATTGCTCTTAAAACTGCCAATCCGCCAAAGTACATTCCCCACCAAAATGTCTAGCCATATGGTATGCATACATAATCTATAGCAACACTGGTCAATGTCCAAGGTATGCCTAGACGTGTGCAGTGATGCACAATCACTACTGTGTGCCTTTTCTCAATAAGGATTACAAATTTACAGGCTGCCGCCACATATATATGCATGCACATATATACAGCACTGACTACCACTATAGCACCACCACCACATGAACCACACAAAACACGTGCAGGTACACACACACACTTATACGTATATGTACACACCACACCAGACACTACATAGAATCACTACCACCACTTACAACTATATACCACCACACATGACCTAACTAACAGACCTAGCTATCCACATTGCCCTTGCACTAGCTGCATTCTGTCGCTGCATCCTTTGCCAATTACGTACTTCATAGGTGCATGTACACTTGCAGACTACAAGGCTTTTACCAACCGCTGTAATGATTTCTTCTTGAACATTGACTAAACAGTTCACTTCACTTCACTTCTCATACCATTGCATGTTCATTATCCACTGACAGTATTATTTATATATAATTGAAATTGACTTCTATATGAGCTTGGTATATATTGGATTACATTACATTTTCATTTCAATTAATTGACTCAATTTGTGCTGTTTCATTTTTTGTTACTTTTCTATGCTTCATGTGTTCTTTGTATGTATTTTCCTTTTCTTTCTGGGTGCCACTTACAGTAGCCAATGGCTAACGGTTCCCCAGTTTAAATAAGAATACCTGATACCTGATACCTGATGTAGAGATGGGTAGGTGCATGAACCATGGGACCCATGTTGCTAATTAAGAAGGGTGTTGTAGAATAAGTGTCCATTTCCAAATAATGACAATAGCCCAATATACTGCATGGCTCAAAGGAAATTGTCATAACTAGCACATTGATATTGAGCATACTGTATACGTAGCAAATTCAAAGCAAAGTCAATCACTAACAACTGACTGCAGGACATATATATTGGCCGTGTAGGCCTGCGTCAACTGCATGCAAAACCACACTACAATCCAGGTCAACATTTTTCTGCTTGACAATGCCCCCATTGTTAAACCTAGTGTTGTACCATATGCTACATTTTAATGTTTCTGCCTTCCTTTTAGAGGGAATGACTGTGACTGAGAATTCTGCGCAACGGTAAAGATATTACCATATAAAGCTACATACATATTATGACTGTGATTGAACATGTCTTCGGTGTTGTCTCTAATTGTCTTGGTCTTGTCAGCAGCATGCAATTAATCGTGTTCTGCACAGGATAGTGGCTAATGTTCCACCCTCTGCCTACATACATACACTAGTGCATTGCCACTGAGCATATGCACACGTATATCACACACTTCAAGAGGACTATTAGCACACATGCACATCAGCACATACTTGTACATGTACAGTCACAAAATTGTATAGTGTGTGTACATGTGTTTTATGCATTATAAAACTGACTTGGAAGTGCTTGCTTCATCCATGGTAAACCATTTTCTTATTTCTCATACATACATCATATATCATTAAATGGACAGCCTCTGGTCCATGGAAGCAATGCTGATATTGTGTGATTATGGGTGTAAGTGTAACATCATCTGTGTAGCTAACACCATCAGTACATGCATGTGCCTATAGCTCAGGAAAATGCACAAAAGCAGCTACAAACATGCACAGCAAGCAGGTACTATCACATACACATATACACTAAATTTGCAGATTCCTGTGGATACTGAAGGCTAAGAAGCTGTTCTTTCGAGCGAGCTCGAGTGAAGTCAGGGCGTGCCATTTGTGCAGACGATTTCAAAGCGAAATCGTGCGCACTAAGGCTTTTCAACGCTACAGATACTTGCCAAACCTTAGCGTAGGTGATTCACGACCCACTTCTGCGTCGTTCCTGTCACTTTTCCGTGGCAGCGATGTAAAGGGCTTTTTCCTTCAGCCACTAGCGCAAATAGTCCACTTGCACATGTGGTGGCATCACCCTCTGCAACTTGCGCTGGTGGTTCTTTTTCATCCAGCAACTGGCGCAAATACTGCACTTGCACCCAAGCAACTTGCACTGTGTGGTGGTGGTCAGTGGTGGGTGGTGGTACATAGTTGTATGTGGAGGTGGAGGTATATATACATATGAAACGTGCACTGCCACTTGAGCAACTTGCACTGTGTGGTGGTAATCTACAGTGGTGATAGATGTATGTGGAGACAGAATCTATATTTCTATATATCTATCTACATAACTAAATAAAAATCTATGTAACTTTACGTAAGTAAATGTAACCCATAACAACTTGTGATGCAAGTCACCTACTAGATCTCATGGAGAGATTAAGTGAGGCCAGTGGTTTCATGTGAATCAATTGTCAGTGATGCAGTTTGCATATATTACATATAGAAGGCAATGCTGTACACCACACACACACACACACACACACACACACACACACACACACACACACACACACACACACACACACACACACACACACACACACACACACACACACACACACACACACACACACACACACACACACACACACACACACACACACACACACACACGCACACGCACGCACACACGTGCCTACAGCGCAGGAAAATGCACAAAAGCAGCTACAAACATGCACAGCAAGCAGGCGCTATTACCTGTACAAGAAATTTGCCGATTCCTGTGGATACCCAAGGCTAAAAAGCTGTTCGTACGAGCGAGCTCGAGGGAGGCCAGGGCGCGCCATTTGTGCAGACGATTTCACAGCGAAATCGTGCGCACTAAGGCTTTTCCACGCTACAGACACTTCCCAAACCTTAGTGTGTGTGATTCACGGCGCTCACCCACTTCTGCGTCGCTCCTGTCACTTTTCCGTGGCAGCGATGTAAAGGCCTTAACCCCTGTCACATGGACCAAAAAATGCGGGTCAAATCCGGGTCGAATCTAGTCTAGCTGCTAGACCCTACTTTGTCTTCGCGCGTGGGGACGGAAGAAAAGTAGGTGTATGTGAGTGGGATTGATGTTTTGCATAACTTTAAATTTGTTGGCTTGGGGAGGGGCCACTAATTCCAAAGCTAAGCTACAGTATTCATAGCTTTTTATCAGGTCCAAGGGTCATCACGTGTCCCAAGAGCTGGAAGGCAAGTATAAAAGGCTGATGCAGCTAGCGAAATTCAGAAGCAAAGTGTGATTCTATTCAGTTCAAAATTCTGTAATTGAGGAGGAAGAAAAGAGAATGTCCCGTAGTATTCTCCTGTGTGTAATCCTGTCTACCTTGTCCATTGCTGCTCTGGGACAGACTATCACGCTGAGCACAGAATGCATGAATGCTGCGAACAGCTTCTATCAAGAACGTGCCTGCTTTGGTTCAGACGAAGCAAGGAATTACTTCCTTTCTACCCCTGGCTCCATTAGCAGTTTCATGAACAGTTCAATGCAAGGATTTGATAATCCTAATCTTCAGCAGGCAATAAGGACCTTCTACAACAACTTCTGCACCAGTCAGTACTGTGTTAATCTATATGCAGATGCCACTGACATTTGCTTAAGAGCTATTCCTACTCTGGTAAGTATTTGTTATCACGTATGCACATTTACTCTGCACGAACATGGAGTTGTGTATATGCATAATATGGATTTACGAAAGGTATAATAGATATTATATTGTATCATAGTAGGCCCTGGGCCTCAGGCGCATGAATGCACACCTGCTGCAGACTACACAGGGGTGTATACTTACCTTGGGCTGCTCTGTTGTGATTACCTTTATTCATAATTATTATGAATACAACACATAGGACAGTTCTATATATTTACACAAATATACTCATATCTGTATGTATTCAGTGCTTGTTTGATGAGGAATACTCTGATCTCCATCAATGCCACAGAATGAGACTGTTGCTTTGCTGGTGGACCAAATTGTTGACTATGCTTGTGCCACTAATGAAAATGGAGAGTACTGTATTCTTGCACAGATGGACAATTTAAATGACGTATGTGCACTACTGCGGAAGCAATCACTCTAAGTGATGGCAATGAATCTATAACTTAATTGTTACATATTCTCTGATTTTCCTCTCTGAAGTTTAATACTGTTTACCTCTGCTCTTTGGGACTGAATACACTGCCAAGTGCTACAGGTGTTTCATGTGACAACACATGTGATGTAAGTCAGCTAGCGCCAGCATGATAATGATATTTGTTGTTAATGAATGCTATTCTTAGGTCATATTATATGTCAAATTGAGACTACATTTGGTCATGATTACATACGTATATATAGTGACATGGATTCTTTGGTTTTGAACACGAGTGTCTTCTTAGGCTTTTGACTAAGTTAAATATTTGATATATATTACAGCTACATAAATAGTACATAAAGTACCACCCAATTAGAGATAAAGGTGTCTTGAGATTTATAAAGATAGTAATTTATGACATTATGCACCGTTAATGCATGTCGTATACAATTATATAATGCATTCTGTCCGCTTCGATGCAGGCAGTAAGAAGGACCAGGACATCCACTGGGTGCTGTATTAATACCCAATTTGAATTAATTAAGAGGTTCTTCAGTATATCGTCCACCTCAGCTGATGTCAGGTGAATAAGCCTGGTTTTGCATGCATGGGTTCTCAGTCTGTGCTGAAAACAATATGGTATTGCATATACATACACATATATAGTGCTGGCTGTATTATATAGGGCTTTTATTGTTTTACATGTGTTTTATACATGTACTGTGCGTATAATATATGTATGCTCACACTATGCTATTGCATAAATATGTAAGTACATGCCTGCACTTTACTGTATACAGGTATGCAGTACATAAATTGATATCTTTGTTGTATAGTTTTCCAGACACCAGTGGGGTCTTTACTGACTGTGGTGTGACGGACCCTGGAATGTGCACTACCACACTTAACAATGTAAGCAAGCTTGTATATTGTAGCTATACTCCATTATATATATACCAATGTAACGAATAGTGGATATAGAAAGTACCTATATGTATATATATATTATATATCATCATCATCATCATCATCATCATCATCATCATCATCATCATCATCATCATCATCATCATCATCATCATCATCATTATTAGAACATGTCCCCGAGACACATGGGGGTCGTTCATACAGGACAGTTAACCATATTAGCTTTAATATAGTCGAGAGTTAGATACTATAAAGTATTCCAAAGATTACTAATTATTTCTGAAAAAGTCATTAAATAGAGGATAATAATCTTGGCCTGTAAAAGACTACAATCTTGGCGTCAATCAGTAAGCATCGCTCCATCGCTTTCTTGGCCTCCCTCTTGGTCTTTTCCCTGGTACAGTTCCACTCATTACCATCTCTGTCACAGATCCAGTTTGCTCTTCTACCCGTTTCTTCCAAACCTCTCTTTTTCTGCCCACCTGCTCCACAATTCCTTCCTGCCTTAACTGTGCTCTGATGTCGTCATTTCTCATATGATCCATTCTCCTCACTCCTGCTATCTTCCTGAACACTCTCATTTCAGCTGCCTGAATTCTTTGTTTCTCCCTCTCCTTTAGCACCCAAGACTCTGTGCCATACGTCAAAGTGGGCTCTATCATTGCCTTGTACACCAGCATCTTTGCACTTCTACTCATTTCCCTGCTCTCAAAAACTTGGCTTCTGACTGCTCCCGCTGCGCTTAGAGCTGCACCAATTCTCTTCTCCAGCTCACAGTCCATTTTCCCATCTTCACTCAAAATCACTCCCAAATATGTTTGCTTCCTTACATTCTTCAGTTTCCGGCCATCCACCTCCACACTACAATCTACCTGCTTCCTACTAAAAACCATTGTTGTTGTTTTTTCTGTGTTCATTGCCAGTCTATGCCGCTTCACCGCTTCACTGAACTCTCTAACATTATGTTGCAGGTCTTCTTCCGTCTCAGCAAGGAGGACTGTGTCATCTGCAAACATTAGCAGTTGCACCGTACAGTTGTCCAGACAGACTCCACCTTTGAATTGTGCCCTTGCTTCCCGTGCCACCATGTCCAGGAAGACATTGAATAGCCATGGGGATAGAGGACAACCTTGCCTTACTCCCTGCCGCACCTCAAAGCACTCTGTCAGTTCGTCTTCCACTCTCACCCTGGCCTTGCTGTTCTCATACAGGGCTTTCACAGCTCTCAGGAGTCTGCCTGACACACCATACGTAGCTAAAGTTCTCCACATGTCTTCTCTCCAGACTTTGTCATAAGCCTTTTCCAGGTCAATAAATGCAGCATACATTTTACCATCCTTCTCAATAGTCTTCTCTGCCAACTGTCTCATCACAAAGATCTGGTCTCTACACCCTCTTCCCACTCTAAAGCCTTGCACAATCACCATATATAGTATATATAGAAATATATACTGTATATTATATATACAGTATATATTTCTATATATACTATATATGGTGATTGTGCAACCATGGAACTTACGTGTTTGGAAGTGGTAGCATATATCTGATATAGACTTTTGGGCAAAATGGTGCCGTTTTGGGAAGCGTTTTCAGGCAAAAGGTCCATCGGTTGCGCACTCACCATAGTATATTATATGTAATACAGTAGGTCAGTCTATAGCCTCTATATATGACCTCGGTGGTATAATTAAATATGTCACCTCGGGTCGTATATATCGGATATGAACCTCCCTACTGTACTATATAATTATATATTACATATTCTTAACGTACTTGTTACTAAAATGCACACTCGTTATTAACTGTGTGTGTTTTACACCAAGATATATAAATATGATGCCTTTAAATATATCATAGCTAGATTACTTGTGCATAATGCATGTGTGTTGTATGCGCTGCAATATCCCCATCACGTGCACATGACTGCCATGTCGGTTGCAACTGGACTGTGCAAATAGTATGTTTTATATATATTATCCATGTAGCCCTTGACGAACTCTGGTGATCACCGCCTGGTGCACTCCTGGTGGCTTCTGGCTGCAGTCCTGGTCTCTGTCAAGGTCATCATGGGGTGACCATCTGAATCTGAGGATGCTGCTTTAGACAGCAGGCTGTGGCATGCTGTAGCGAACACAAAGTAGAATAGGACTAGCTGTATGGCAAATAGATATAGAGCAAGTTTATAGCAACAACTTGACTAGCTTGTCAATGGATCACTCCATGCATGTGCAGTCACATGTGTGGGTGCATCAAGTAGAAAAGAGACCTTACACACACTACAATAACTTTCAAAATTCTTGGTTGAAAATGGTCAAATTTTGCTAGGTGGATCATTTAGCCAGCTAGTGTGTTCAGGGGTAAGCCCTGCAATTTGGCAGTGGGCTGCACTAGGACTAAGCTATAATCAAACCACTTTTGGCAGCTATTGTACAATATCTTTAAGTGTAGTGCTTGCCGGAAGTTTTGGCAATTTTCGCACTGGAATGGTTTCAAGACAGCCAAAGTATAGCACTCCAACGGGACTCATGCAGGGCGAGCCCCTCAGCAAAGTATTCTCAGTGATTCGGACGCACCGTCGACTACACAAGACATTGTATACTGCAATACAATGAATAATCTTACTAGCATTCTACATGGTGAAAAGTTGGCTAATGGAAAAGTTGAAGGAAAGTATGGATTGTACACCAGACAGTGCTAAATGTTCTTCAACACGTGAAGATATCACATGGACCTATGCTTAGCATATTCATACCTTAATACCAGAAATAAATAGACACTAAAGTGCTAAACCCTCAGCCCAATGACCTAGAAAGTTGCAGTCATCCCCAAATGAAGATGTTGATTAGTCTGTAATTAGAGCTGGCATTAAGTCAAAAACTTGACAATGACAGCAATTGTTATTACATCATAGTAAACTATACTATCTTTAGACATGCACTAAGGCAACAGTGCGACTCTGCAATATGAGCATTCACAGCTAATGCCAGCACTGAACACATTGTTGAGCAAATCGGCATCAAGTTTAGTGTAGTGCGCTTTATTGCACAGAGCAACACTCTTTCAGTACATCATGCGATGACACAACAGGTGCACAAAATCTGGGCCTAGCTTTACTACAGAATGAAATGCACATATTGCACTGTTTATTGACACACTTCTTCGCACTGAGGCTCTGAGGGTTGCCATGCGTCTTACATTCTGCTCACAATTTGCTCCTGCAATTCACTGGCTCTCTCTTAGCTCTTTTACTCATACTATCAGCAGAGATAGTATATATTTTTTGATCACCTGTTATTTGTACTTTACTTTGACTACAGCACTATGCTGAGGACATGCCTTCAGGCTCATGGAGTACTGCGCTGAGGACATACCTTCCTTCAAGTGAATGAGTAACACGTCCAGTGATTAAGGTACAAGTGTGCGCTATATTACGATATGGGCACAATGGCAAAGCCGGTAACTAGAGCAATGTCACATCATTAAACACTCGTGTGCAAAGGCAAGCAAAATGGCTGACAGCTGAGCTTGTAACTGTTCGACGTGAATTCTGTAACTTTGTGAAGAGACTGTTTTACGGAAAAACATGTTTTAATTCAATCTTTGTAGCGCTGAGGCGATCCGTAGGTCTTCTTGACTGAATTACATGACATGCATACTGAAAATATCTTTTCTTTCCCCCACATGGTGTTGGTACTGCCGTGCAGTGACCCAAGCAAACAGCATTGGATAGCATTGCCACTTTGACCACTTCTCAGTGTACACATACATGTGTACAAATTCACTGAGCCAAACACAAAACATGCTTTAGCACTCAAACATGGACGATATCTGTACTTCCACCAGGATTGCCAGGGCTGTAAACACCAGATCACCGAGGTGCAACAAACAGATGCACTGAGGCTACTACAAACAGAACACCAGATCACCGGAGGTGCAACAAACAGATGCACTGAGGCTACTCCAAACAGAACACCAGATCACCGGAGGTACAACAAACAGATGCACTGAGGCTACTACAAACAGAACACCAGATCACCGGAGGTGCAACAAACAGATGCACTGAGGCTACTACAAACAGAACACCAGATCACCGGAGGTGCAACAAATAGATGCACTGAGGCTACTATAAACAGAACACCAGATCACCGGAGGTGCAACAAACAGATGCACTGAGGCTACTACAAACAGAACACCAGATCACCGGAGGTGCAACAAACAGATGCACTGAGGCTACTACAAACAGCACACCTACTGCACACGACAGACTACGTACATACTCTACAGAGTGGTCAGTAAACCTGACCATTCAGTTACACTAACCCATTAAGGGACAAAGTGGGACAAATGTTGCAAAATTGCTTTGACAAGACTTTAACAGTTTAGCTCTTAGTAGGGACTGTATTGTACAAAGAATGGTTTGATTTGTGGGTGTGGCATGACATGGGATAGATATGCCCATTGAGACCAAACTGTGGGTGAGATACACACGCACGCACGCACGCACACACACACACACACACACACACCTATATAGCTACCTCTTGTGGGCGGCAGACGGGTAATGTGTAGTAGGGGTAGGTCTCGTGAGGGTTGTAGTAAGGACCAACCTTGTTGACAAATAAGGGAACCTGAGGAGGGTGGGTCGTTGAGCACGTGACCAGCGCGTGCAGCACTGAGCGTTTCTTCATAACAATCATGGGATATGCCAACCCACAAATGCAGCATATTATGTAAAGAAATTAAGTGGACATCGGTACTGCAGCAGTTCTAATGTCTATCGGCCTCACATACAAAAAGGTACAGGAAACGCTCTTGGGGCAACCTAGACACTCAGACGTCATTTTACACCAGTCCCCGCTTCAAATCCCATTTCAAATTCAAATGGGCTTCGTTTTGTAGATTTTTTATATCCGTATGCTTGGAGCAAGCACGGTAGCACAGAATTCGTGGGCCGGAGCAAATGACTATCTTCTCTCCAGTTCGACTCCTGTTCCCCAGAGGCGTGCAGCGTTGCATGCAGGCATGTACCACATTCTCAGCAGCGCGCCATCCTCTCAGCCGAAGCTCACAACCGCATCCATTCTGTCGACATTACACCACACCCCAATATAGCAACGTCACAGTGGACAGAGATGGATCAGTGATGCTCATAGGGATCTCACGGCCAGAGAAGAAGAACTGTGTGGATAGTGTGACTGCCAAAGAGCTACTTGATGCGTTTTCTGTATTTGAGAGTGAAGATGGCACGCTGACAGGTGTTCTGTATGGGATGGGGGGCACCTTCTGTGCTGGTTATGACCTTGACGAAGTGGCCACATCGGGTGCTGATGGCGGAGCGAGGTTGAGGAAACTACTGCCTCCGTATCACGAGGGACATGGGCCAATGGTAAGAGTGTTCAATACTTTGTGCAGTGTGAGAAGACGTGCTTGGTGATTTGGAAGCAACGGTACATGCATGTTCTATGTGTGACTGTGTATAGACTGAAGCAATGAGATACTTTACACAGAAACGATCCTGTGAATGAAACCCTTTAAACTGAATGCGACCAGTGATATGAGATCAGTATCCTGTGGCTGTGTCGGGGTATGCAGTGGCAGGTGGATTGGAGCTGGCACTGTTGTGTGACCTCAGGGTGGCTGAAGAGGATGCCATATTTGGAGTGTTCTGCAGGAGACATGGTGTGTTTGTGTGTGCATGCATGAATGTGCATATGTGTGCATATGTGCGTGCATGACTGAGTGGGCATGTGATTGTGTGTGTGTGTGTGTGTGTGTGTGTGTGTGTGTGTGTGTGTGTGTGCGTGTGTGTGTGTGCGTGTGTACGTGTGCATGTGTGCGTGTGTGCGTGTGTGTGTAGGGGGTGTTGGTTGGTGGGTGTGACAGAGAGAGAAGGAGGCTATGTGGTTACTGACTGAAATTTCTTTTCTCATTTCTCAAATGTACTGCACTGCACTGTACTGTACTGAATATGTCATCAATATAACTTGTGATTAATTTGATTTGTAACTGTCACATTGTGTATGGTCTAATGTTGTTATATATATAATTGTTGGTCATGTGTGTAGGAACTGTTTAGTTTAAAACTTTAAGCATCTCCATATATACTTAGGTGTCCCGTTGATTGACGGTGGAACGGTGCGATTGCAGAAGCTGATTGGTGCATCAAGAGCACTGGACCTTGTCCTAACGGGACGACCCGTCTCAGCTGAAGAAGCCCTACAGATGGGTCTTGCGAACCGTGTAGTCCCAAAGGGAAAATCCCTAGAGGCAGCAGTGGCACTATGTAAGCAGATTGGGGGGTTTCCCCAAGAGTGTTTGAAGGTGGACAGATCATCGCTATACTATTCAGCTTATGATGCTAAATCAGTGGAGGACGCACTTGAGCATGAATATTGTGAAGGGATCAAAGTGATTCCTACAGAGTCAGTGTTAGGAGCTAAGAAGTTTATCAAGTCCTAACATGAATTGAAGTACAACATAATTGAAGAATACGTAATTGCATGGAGAATATATTAATGTGTACGTACATGTTTTGGGCAATGAATTTATACAAAAACTTAGTAATACTATAATACACTATTCTTTTTTATGCATAGAATATTGTTTTTTGTTATATGGCATGCATGTGCCCGATGCCCACCCCAACCTTTTGCTATCTCAAATGCATGTAGATTATACATATATAGCTATTATACGTATATATAGCTATTATACGTATATATAGCTATTATACGTATATAGCTATTATACGTATATATAGATATTATACATATATAGCTATTATACGTATATATATATTATATATATATATATATATATATATAATATTATACATATTATATTACATACATACATACATACAGGAAACACTGTAATTACATACATACATACAGGAAACACTGTAATTATACATAAATATAAACACATGCATATACATGATTTAAGGAAAGTACATGTAGTTAGCTAAATTTGCTCAATGTCTGATGTCACGTTGGTATTGTAATTTAAGACACTGCCACCTGACCCTCACTGATTGTGAGGTCCAGGGCATCGGGATAGGTGGGACTGGGGACGAATCCTGCAGTGGACCTTGTACCCCTCAGGCAAGTGATGGAGGATCGAAGAAGAGAGAATCCCAAGCGGCATCTGATCCAACCAATCACGTGGCCATAGGGCTGGTTCTTCTTCAATGCGAGCAGAGAGGCAAGGCGTTTGTAGAAAACAGTTGCTTGCTTGCCCATGCCTCCAGATGTGGCAAAGACCAGAGGTGCAAAGCTTCCTCGTTCAACTTCCCGGACTCGTTCATCATACTGTCTCCTCTTTTCCATTTCATGTAGGTGGTAGCAGCTCCCTAGCTGATGTTTGAGGTTAGTTGGGGCGAAGGGGTTGAAAACCCGTACGTCAAAGAATGCCCTTTCTGACCTCTCCCAAAAGCCATCAGCACTGATGTCGAGCCTTGCGTTGTCATCTGTATTTGCTGTCCGTAGTTGGAAGTATTCATTGTCGAGCTTTTGCAAGCTGGGTTCCAAGCAAACATTGTGGCACACTTGAGTGAGAAGCTCAGCAGTCAGATCACGAATCTCATTGTGACGGTGGATGGGAAAAGCTCCTTTGTTGCAGCTTAAGGCGTGTTCCACTGAGAATGCCTTCCCACAAATGCAGTTGGTCGGCAAGAACGGTGGAGTCCACCCGTATATATAGATATTATACGTATATAGCTATTATACGTTATAATTATAGTACACTAAGCTGGGCAACATGCTTTTTATATCACGAGGCACGAGGGCGAGTGAAATAAAAAGCATGTTGCCCAGCTTAGTGTACTATAATAGGCTTATTGTTACGAACGCTCAGAAGAAACGTCGCTCATTCGCCGAACTTTCGAACGTTTCGTCGCTAACATCGCCTTCGTCTACTAAGAACGGCTCGAGCTAGGGGTATCGCTCTTTTGTCGAAGAAAAGAAAGTATTCAGCAACACTTCTGAGGACCGTTTCGACTTCTCTCGTAGTGATGACGACTTCGAGGAACTGGCTAAAGGATTTCAGCCAAAGACACCAAGTATCAAACTGCTGGTCCCTGAAAATCTACAGCGAGTGGGCTAAGGCATGTAGGACCACACTGAACCACACCGAAATGAGGCTGCTGACTGACAACAGAGATGCGCTGTGTGAAGAATTGTGTAAATTTGTGGTGGAAAATCCAGTATCCACAGCGGGGCATCCAGCTAATTCAGTGTGGACTGCAGCAATACATCAGACAGGAGTGGCCACAAACGCCAGTTAACTTCATGAGCCACTGCCACCTACGTACACCACAGCCTTCACCGGAAACGTATACCATCGAAGAACTAAAGGGCATAGATAGTAATGTACTCTTTGCTTTTGAATTATAAGTAACATTGAGGCTCGTGTCATTAATCATGATTCATGTATAGTATAGTTATAAATACTTCACTTTCAAGTTAATACAATTATTGATGCGTAAATGGCAATAATAATGAGCAAAAGCAATCTTGCATGCTCACAAATTGATATGTAGTAGCTACGACTGTTGTGTCTACTAGAATGAAAGAACAACAAACTCTAAGGTAAAGTGATTGGCTGTAAATAAAAGCCCAGAGCTCCTGGCCAATTTATCAACCAGCTAGCCATGTTATATACAATATATATCACAGTTCAACCCTTTCATCTTTTCGACGTTGCCATGGCAACATACAATAAGTTATAATTATAGTACACTAAGCTGGGCGATAATGCATTTTATGTCACGATGCCCGAGGGCGCGAAGCGTCCGAGGGCTACGGGTATCCGCTCTTTGTCGAAGAAAAGAAAGCATTCAGCGACGTTTTCTGACGACTGTTTCGACTTCTCTCGTAGTGATGACGACTTCGAGGAACTGGCTAAAGGATTCCAGCCAAAGAACACCAAGGTATCAAACTGCTGGGCTCTAAAAATCTACAGCGAGTGGGCTAAGGCACGTAGGGGGCGTATAGATGAGACCAACCTTACCGAAATGAGCCTGATGACTGACAATTAACAAAGACGCGCTGTGTGAAGAATTATGTAAATTTGTGGTGGAAATCAGAAAGACTGACAAAACCCAGTATCCACCGCGGACCATCCAGCTAATTCTGTGTGGACTGCAGCGATACATCAGACAGGAGAAGCCACAAACGCCAGTTAACTTCACGAGTGACCCAGAGTTTCAGAAACTTCGAAATGTGTGTGACACATACTATAGGGAGTTGCACAGCAAGGGTATTGGTGCTGAAGTAAAAAGAACTCCTGTCCTGACAATTGTTGATGAAGATAAGCTGTGGGCGACTAGTGTGCTCAGCTTAGAAACTCCAGAAGGGTTACTTCGTGCTGCCTTCTTATATAACGGAAAGAATTTCTGCTTAAGAGGGGGAGAAGAACAGAGAGGGCTGAAGCTCTCCCAGTTGAAGAGTGGCATTGCCACTGTAAATGGAGAAGCAAAAGTGTACTATGAGTACACAGAGCATGGGTCCAAAAATAGGACAGGAGGCCTCAAGCAACTTCAGATGGAGAACAAAGTAGTCCGACAGTATGAGAGTGAAGATGGAGGAGCCAGATGTCATGTTTGAATTCTTGACAAATATCTGCAGAAAGTACCAAAGGAAGCCTTGGAAAAGGATGCCTTCTATGTGAAAGCACTCACAAAGCGGCCCTTGGACCCTATGAAACCATGGTTCTCTGCTGTTCCTGTAGGGAAGAACAAGCTCAGTGCAATGGTGAAAGAAATGTGTTTGGAGGCAGGTTTAGCTGGGAGCTACACAAACCATAGCCTACGAGCGTTTGGTGCTACAGCCCTTTTTGGTTCTGGAGTTTCAGTGGCTTTGGTACAGCATCGCACTGGACATCGCTCGCTTGAAGGGCTGAGGAAGTACGAAAGAGTAACTGCTGAACAAGAACTCCAGGTTTCATCTATACTCAGTGCACAGCATATTACACCAGGGAACCATCTGAAACACAGCATGCAGCAAGAACGTGGACCACCAACTGATGGATCTCTACCTCTCTCCCTGGCTGGTTGCAGTTTCTCAGGTTGCACTATTAATTTTATCATTAACCAGCCACTGCCACCTATACCTCAGCCTCCACCTGAAACTGATGCCATCGAAGAACTAAAGGGCATTGATATTAATATTAATGAACTCTTTGCTTATGAATTATAAGTAACACTCTGGCTCGTGTCATTAATCATGATTCATTTATAGTATAGCTATAAGTACTTCACTTTCATGTATTACAATGGATGTGTAAATGGCAACAATAAGTTAAGGAGCAAATGCAATCTTGCATGCTGACAAATTGATATTGTTACATAGTAGCTACGACTGTTATGTCTACTAGAAAGGAAGAACAACAAACTCTAAGGTATAGTTATCATAGTGGAGCAAAGTGATTGGCTGTAAATAAAAGCCCAGAGCTCCTGGCCAATTTATCAACCAGCTAGCCATGTTATATACAATATATGTCATGGGACAACCCTTTCATCTTTTCGACGTTGCCATGGCAACATACAATAAATATAATTATTATACTATAATTATGTACATTATCAAGTTTGCTAACCATACACTATACACCATGTGTACGTGTGTATAATAATTTATATAATTATACTTGTGACAAGTTCTCTTGATGAGATTAAATGATATATATAATTATATGAATACTAGCAGAGAAGCTGGCCGAAGGTCGGCTTCACTGCTACGGCACTCCTTCAACAGTGGCCCTTCGACGGCGCTCTGACGACTGTGAATCCACAACAGAGCCTTGATGGTACCACTGTTAAATTCTTAGTTAGTGTTCTTCTTGCATTTGGTAGCTAGCTATATAGCTATTGGCCATATACAAATAACACCATCCCGGGAATATGTAGCCGAAGCAAGCTGTCTGGCAGTTTGGTTTGGGCAAACCACAGCACTTGCAATAATGTTTCTGTAGCTTATTTGTGCACAATGGTCCCCCTAGGTGCCTTTGCATGCCAGAGAGCGCGAGCATCTCCTCTTTGGCAGAATAGCACTATACATAGCCCAGGTCACTCTATGGATGCTGCACTGCCATAATTATAATATGAACATTGAACTTGCATATATACGTATGTTTTATATATCATAATAAATACAGTGCACACATATTCCAAAGCTAATAATTTGTACAGTGACTGTGTATACATGTGATGATTATAATTATAGTATAACTTAATAGTGAAGTGTGCTGTACAGAGATTATTTTAGTCCTGTTCAGTGCAACTGTGTGAAGGCATGAGCAATACTTAAAAGACCACATTCAGGATGACCTTGACTGACACCAGGAGTGCAGCCAGGAGTCCCCAGCAGGAGTGTATTGCAGGGTAGCCAGCACTCGTCGTTGGTAACTGTGCATTTCTTGGTGGCTGTGTGGTTGATGGCCTCAAAGGCTACATGGGTAGTGCAGACATATGACAATCATGTATATTTAATTATATATAATTTATATATATATATACACAGTACGTATGCATGCAAAGTAGATGTGTTGAGAATCAAAGATAATTCATAATAATTAGTTTTTAGCTTTAAGCTAATTCAATGTTGATAGAGCGTGCTAACATAATTACGCTTACATTGGAGAGTGTGGTAGTGCATGTTCCTGGGTCGGCAACACCACAATCAGTAAAAGTACCACTGTAGTCTGGAAATCTGCATAAAGAGCAATGATATGATGAGATAAGGACAGCTAAAACAGAAAAAAAAAACATTACAATGTGCAAACAATAGAGGAAATTATCCTCGTGCAGATTAGTGTATGTGTGCTAGCAGAAGTGGGTTTTATCCACTGAAAAGGTCTCCACAGCAAAACTTGTACCATTAAGTTTATTCGACGTGGATCTGCTTAGGATCTACCATTGATCTAATATGTCCAATACACGTAAAATGTACACACAAAGTATCTTCATGTATAATGCATATATTATGGGGCTTGTGTGGATTAGCCGTCAATCTTTCTACCTATATCTAGCTATATACATACATATGCTACATGCAGAGTATATATGTACACTAACTATATGTTAGTAATATAAAATTTAAGTGCATTTGCAGCTGCAATCCAGTGCTTACCTAGCTCCAGGGGTGGTGCTAATTGCATCAAAGACACTCTCGACAAATTCCAAGTAGTTATTGATGCAGCATCCAATGGAAGACCTTGTCCTTCTTACAGCCTACAGCAGGAGAGGAGCAGCCCATACATATTTATATATGTACATGCATGCAATATGTATATATATACCATAATATTGCACACTATAGTAAATCTAGCTGTGTAGAGCTACGTTTAATTATAGCAACACATGAGCATGAACTTATAGCATGTACACACTCACTGAATGAACAGCATACGCATATATATGTATGTCTTGGGAAGTTGAGTACTTAGAATACCAATATTCTTACTGTATATTAATATAATATAGCTAGCTATATAGTGCAAAGTAGATTGGCAACTTACATCGCAAGTGTTGGCACATGAAACATTGACTGCAGTATTTGGGAGTGTGTTCAGGCCCAAAGAGCAGAGGGCAACAGTATTAAACTACATTGGGCAGAAGTAAGTCATATACATATATATGTACTCAAACATTAATAATTGGACATGCATGCATCATCATCAGTGCTAGTCCATGCTTGTGACTGCTTTCATTAACACAGACAGTGCACATACGTACATCAGGGATGTTCTCAAACTGTGCAATGGCACAGTACTGTCCAGCCCCGTTGGTGGCACATGAATAGTCAACAACTTGATCCACCAGCAGAGGAGCATCCAGGTTCAGCTGCAAATAAACAGAGATTTCTCCACACAATTCCAAACAAGTTTATAACATTATATGTACTTATTATACCATAATTTTAGCGGGAAAATTTAGTGAGGCTTAAAATTTGCAATTCTCATGATTTGCCCAAATTCACAAAATGCTCTCTCCTAAACGGTACAAGGCTGATTTTGAATGGAATCGCAAAAATTTTAACTGCAAAATCTTCGATTCTGAACGACATTGCAAACTTTACTTCAGCAAAATGTTCCCGCTATATGGTAATATAGATAGATATACATAATCTGCATTACCCCTACAGCAGTATAATCTGTGTTATCATTCATTCCCAGTATACCATTCCACATCTATAATATATATTACGTACATACCTATTTTAATCTTATATATGTTTATAATGATATAAACGTTCTTACCTGAGCTAAAGTGGAGCTTAAGCAAATGTCAATGACATCTGCGTATGAATTGACACAGTCCTGACTGGAGCAGAGGTTGTCAAAGAAGGTCATTATAGCCTGCAGCACAGTGGGATCATTCAGTCCTTCCATTGAATTAGTAATGCTGCCAGAGGTTGAGTTAAGGGCAGCGGCAAAGCCATTGAGTCCTTCTTCTGGACCAAAGCAGACACTGTCCTGGGTAAAGGTGGTTACTGCATCCAAGCACTCTGAGGTTAAGGCGTTATTCTGCCCAAGAGCAGCAATCGACAAGGTAGACAAAATCGCCAAATGAAGGAGATTGCTAAGAGACATCTTCTTTTCTTCTCAATTGCAGACAGGATCTCTTTACCCTGTCTGTATGCTTGGGGACATCTGTTGCAGGCAGTCCATTTATACTTGCCTTTCTGTACACAGTAATTTGGGACACATGAGGAGTTTACCTCCATGGCTTCATTCATTATGTCTGAAATAATCTTACTCAGGATGCCATCGATCATCAGGGGAGTTTGAAGCAAATAAACCTAATACACACAGTGGACATACAGTGGATATATATATACAGTATATACGCAGATTATTTAATATTGTGTGCACTTTAATTCTTCTCCCCATATATACAGTATATATATACGCAGATTATTTAATATTGTGTGCACTTTAATTCTTCTCCCCATATATAGCTCTTGCAGGATATATACTATGTACTTAGGTATACGTACATTTAGTACACTTATACTTGTGCAAAAAATCCATATAATGCTACTACAGGTGTGGCACATTTTCTGTAGTGCTAACACAATCAAATGCATGGTAAGCCCATTCACACACGTGACACACACATGTACACACACACATGCACATACACATGCATACACACACACACACACACACACACACACACACACACACACACCACACACACACACACATACACACACACACACACATGCACACACACACGCACGCACACACGCACACACACACCAGTGTTGTGGTAATGGTAATTGGTAATTGTAATTGGCTGTAATTAACTACACTTTTCTCAGTGATTGCAATTTAATTGGAATTGAGATTTTTGCTGAAGTAGTTTTAATTGTAGTTGATTACATTCATGTAATTTATACATAATTGCACAATTACATACAATTACATTTCTCCTCCATTGTCTACCAAATGTGTACCACTGTGAGAGTCCCCTAGACTTTTGGAGGGTAAAATCTACAGATTACCCTACCCTTGCAAGCCTAGCTCGTCAGGTATTCTCTGTACCAGCTACATCTGCACCCAGTTGAGCGCGTTTTAAGTCAGGCAGGCAAGCTTTTTAAGTCCACTATGATGTCGCATGATTCCAAAGAACTTTGAAACACTGCTATTTTTGAAGACGAACTCCCAGTTTAAGACATGATACACGTGCACACCATGCGCATAGCATATTATTGTATACACATGCACAAAAAGGACAATGGCTTACTATAAAATGACATAATATGTATACGCACATCCACACACATTGAAAACATTTCTCTGTTATTGCACCACACTCATGAAAGTTCACTGTTTAATTACGGAAGCCAGTTTCCAACATGTACAAAAGGTGGATGTCTTTCATGTGTACATACAAAGATAGCACTTTATATCTATGCAATGCTCACATTAAAGACCTCAGGACCTATCCGAGTGTCAACATCCCACTTATCTGAACATAACCTCATGTAAGGGACATTGCACCACAGTTCGCCGTTTCCATTCAGTACACTTCATCATGTGTCACACATGTAACTCCCAAATAGTAGTCATGCGGACTCATCCTATGAGTACACACTACCCCAGGGGTTCTGTTGAGAGAACTCTGACACTGCGTCTATATACACTCATAATCAGTGCTGTTCTGACAAAGAGTGGCAGCAGATAAAGCCAGCAAGATTGAATCCCAACTAGCTGGTAGCCATGTGGACTCATCCTATAGGTACACCAGACCACAGGAAACTTCCCTTTGTCCAATTGTACGTATGTGCCTGACTACAGTAGGTAGCAAATCATATAATCATGTTTAATTACGGAAGCCAGTTTCCAACATGTACAAAAGGTGGATGTCTTTCATGTGTACATACAAAGATAGCACTTTATGCTCACATTAAAGATCTCAGGACCTATCCGAGTGTCAACATCCCACCTATCTGAACATGACCTCATGTAAAGTACAATGCACCACAGTTCGCCGTTTGCATTCAGTACACTTCATCATGTGTCACAAGTGTAACGTGTAACTCCCAACTAGTAGTCATGTGGACTCATCCTATGAGTACATGTACACACTACCACAGGCAACATACAATAAGTATATATAGATATTATACGTATATAGCTATTATACGTATATATAGATATTATACGTATCAGAGAGTGCGGTAGCACTCTCTATGTAGGGATGGCACAGGGTGTTTCGTTATCCCTATACATTGGTATAGGAGCGAAATTCGAAAATACGCAGAAAACCGGCGAAAGAAGGCTACGTACAGCTGAATATAGAACGGTCTTACTATAAACTGACCTTAAAGGCAAGCGAACATATCCCGCTGAGAAATAACCGCGCTTCGAAAATCCCGGTTTTCGTTTTCTTCTTCTTCTTCTTCTTCTTCTTCTTCTTCGCCAGCTGTAACTCAAGAACGAAGGGGGCTATTGGAGCGCTTTTAGGACGAAACTACTAGAAAGTTCCCGAACTGTATTCTTTGATAGAACTGGTTGTCAAAGCGATAATATTCAACATCAAGGTTTTCGTGGCTCACAGCGACAGAGCTGTGTGAAATCCGCCATTTTCTAATGACGTCACCACGTAGTTTGAAAAATGGTCTCTGGGCCAGCGCGCCGAAGTTCTTCGTGTTTGCCTGGTAAAGCGCAAGATTGGCAGCTTACCAAGTGTGGTGCGCTATAAAGTTCTTATTGATATCGTCCAAGATGAAAGGAAACGCTGGCAATTTAATATGTCTCAGTATCAGCGGACACGGTACGTAATTCACTTGTAGCTAGCTAGCTACACGGTCCAGTTTTGTATCCACCGGGGATGAATAAACTAGTAGCAAGTCGATTGTGACCTATTATAGGTAAAGGTGGACGAGATACAGTATACTAATGAGAGAAGGCTATAAGCAGACTTGCATAAAAAGTACAGAAACTAGAGAAGATTAAAAATTTTCTGCAAAAATGGTAAGAATGTAGGGATGGCACAAAAAGGACAGTAACAAGAGGGGATGTCATGTGGTGAAGTATTTGTTGTGTGTGGTTTCTACACACAAGGGTATTGCACCACATCCCTACATCTGGCAGCAGCATGTAGCTAATCAGTGTCGATGGAGGGTACATTATTTATCTCTTGAACAGACCAAACTGAACTTCAGTAGCACATCGAAAGGAATATGCACTATAATTGGCAAGAACAGATCTAGACTCTAGTATATAGTTGAAGGAAATTAACTGCTTCCACTTTATCAGCCCTCAGGGGCTATTTGCAACTGAGTGCTGGTGGAGTAGCTATAGCTACACACCAAGAGCAACAGCTGTCACTAGTTCTTATGTGGCCATACAGTGAGTAGCACATGATGCAGAATGCTGCCAGATGTAGGGATATGTTGCAATACCCTTGTGTGTAGAAACCACACACAGCAAATACTTCACCACATGACATCCCCTCTTGTTTCTGTCCTTTTTGTGCCATCCCTACATTCTGACCATTTTTGTAGAAAATTTTTAATCTTCTCTTATAGCTATTATACGTATCTATATTAATAAAGAGGAGTTGAAAACGGTTGTGCGCGATATCCTCGCGTGCGCGTAACCAAATCGCCACGAAACCTTCACAGCGCTTTGAAACCCCTACCGTAGAGTGTCCTCGAGGGGGCGACGTGCGCTAATACGCTTCGGCCGAGGAGCGCGCGGCGAAAACCCAGAAAACGACCGTCCGCCATTTTGGTTTTACGGAGAAAGTATACGGACTTCCGTGCACGGTTCGCACATTGTTTATTGTGGAAGCGCCATCATCAGAGAGTGCGGTAGCACTCTCTATGTAGGGATGGCACAGGGTGTTTCGTTATCCCTATACATTGGTATAGGAGCGAAATTCGAAAATACGCAGAAAACCGGCGAAAGAAGGCTACGTACAGCTGAATATAGAACGGTCTTACTATAAACTGACCTTAAAGGCAAGCGAACATATCCCGCTGAGAAATAACCGCGCTTCGAAAATCCCGGTTTTCGTTTTCTTTTTCTTCTTCTTCTTCTTCTTCTTCTTCTTCGCCAGCTGTAACTCAAGAACGAAGGGGGCTATTGGAGCGCTTTTAGGACGAAACTACTAGAAAGTTCCCGAACTGTATTCTTTGATAGAACTGGTTGTCAAAGCGATAATATTCAACATCAAGGTTTTCGTGGCTCACAGCGACAGAGCTGTGTGAAATCCGCCATTTTCTAATGACGTCACCACGTAGTTTGAAAAATGGTCTCTGGGCCAGCGCGCCGAAGTTCTTCGTGTTTGCCTGGTAAAGCGCAAGATTGGCAGCTTACCAAGTGTGGTGCGCTATAAAGTTCTTATTGATATCGTCCAAGATGAAAGGAAACGCTGGCAATTTAATATGTCTCAGTATCAGCGGACACGGTAATTCACTTGTAGCTAGCTAGCTACACGGTCCAGTTTTGTATCCACCGGGGATGAATAAACTAGTAGCAAGTCGATTGTGACCTATTATAGGTAAAGGTGGACGTAATACAGTATACTAATGAGAGAAGGCTATAAGCAGACTCGCATAAAAAGAACAGAAACTAGAGAAGATTAAAAATTTTCTACAAAAATGGTAAGAATGTAGGGATGGCACAAAAAGGACAGAAACAAGAGGGGATGTCATGTGGTGAAGTATTTGCTGTGTGTGGTTTCTACACACAAGGGTATTGCACCACATCCCTACATCTGGCAGCAGCATGTAGCTAATCAGTGTCGATGGAGGGTACATTATTTATCTCTTGAACAGACCAAACTGAACTTCAGTAGCACATCGAAAGGAATATGCACTATAATTGGCAAGAACAGATCTAGACTCTAGTATATAGTTGAAGGAATTTAGCTGCTTCCAGGGGCTATTTGCAACTGAGTGCTGGTGGAGTAGCTATAGCTACACACCAAGAGCAACAGCTGTCACTAGTTCTTATGTGGCCATACAGTGAGTAGCACATGATGCAGAATGCTGCCAGATGTAGGGATGTGGTGCAATACCCTTGTGTGTAGAAACCACACACAGCAAATACTTCACCACATGACATCCCCTCTTGTTTCTGTCCTTTTTGTGCCATCCCTACATTCTGACCATTTTTGTAGAAAATTTTTAATCTTCTCTAGTATAGAAATGCCATCGTGGGGGAACTAACATGAAATATTTATGCATGTGATAACAAAGTTACATTGATGATGTTTGATGATGTACCCAATAGCATAATTGCAACCATGCATTCTGCAGCTCAATAGACTCAACAAACATGAATCTGTAGCTATATGAAGCATGATTAGCGCAAGCTGTGAAAATGTTGATAGGTTGTCATGATGTCGTCACATGTTGCCAATGTTGTCATGATTAGCACATGCTGTGAAAGGTGGTTCAAAGCCCAAGAGGAGATGCTCGCGCTCTCTGGCACGCAAAGGCATGTAGACTGACCATTGTGCACAAATAAGCTACAGAAACATGGCATGTTCTGTGGTTTGCCCAAGCCAAACTACCAGACAGCTTGCTTCGGCTACATATTCCCACGATGGTGTTATTTGTATATGGCCAAGAGCTATATAGCTAGCTACCAATTGCAAGAAGAACTGAGAATTTAGCTAACAACAGTGGTACCATCAAGGCTCTGTCGTTGAATCACAGTCGTCGGAGCGCCGTTGAAGGGCCGCTGTCGAAGGAGCGCCGTAGCAGTGAAGCCCGCCAAAGGCGGGCTTCACTGCTAGTAACTAATAATATACGCCGGTGAGCTTTTATATGTAGTTACGTCAGAATTGGAAAATGGCGCCGTCGTCGCGGAACCGTAGCTTTGTTGTGATAGGTCTGTCTACGCTAGCGAATTTGACGAACGAAAATCTGTCCGTCGCAACCAATTCTGAGAAAACAACGGAAGAGGTGCGTTTAAGCGTGTTCAGGATGGCTCAGCTCCCGCCTGGTTGTATTTGCTTGTGTACGGACGACTTCGTAGATTGCTCCTCCTTCGACTACACCAACTGTCATAAATGTAAGGAAAATTGTCCCATATCCCATTTGCTTGCCACACCAGTCAATGTTTAACATGCAAGGATGCACAGTGACCATAAACATGAGCCAGCAGTTTCCACAACTGCCATCTCTGCCTCCAGTTCTTGCTTTGGACTTTACCTTAGATGAACATGAAATACTGGACTTTTAACCTTTCTGAAACTTGTAATATAGTTAGTGTAGTGACTTAAGTAGTGTAGTGCTTCATATTTGCTAACCTTTGCTTCATTTCTATCATGAGCTTGGTGTCGTGTTTACTTTCATGCTAATCTTTTGCTTCAATGATATCATTAATTGTTACTGCCCGCAACGTACGTATATGGGATTCATCGTCACACGCCAAGCTATTGGAATGATTCTATGAGATTTAGAATCATCGTTTATACGCACGTTACCATGGCAACGGGATAGCTGTTATATGTATATATAGCTATTATATAGATATTATACGTATATAGCTATTACGCATATATATAGATATTATACGTATATATGTAGCTACCAGCTGGAGTGAATGTATTCTGCAGACATTGCATGCCTTCATCTAGCTACCACCATGGAACCAGCTTGGCACAGATCTTCTAATACATGCACTTACTTACATAAACCCTAAAGTATAAACGGATTATATGATTTGCTACTTTCTTTAGTCAGGCACATACGTATGTACAATGGGACAAAGGGAAGTTTCCTGTGGTAGTGTGTACTTATAGGATGACTCCACATGACTACTATAGCTAGTTTGGATTTCAATCCTGCTGACTTTATCTGCTGCCACTGAGTGTACAGACGCAGTGTCAGAGTTCTCTCAACAGAACACCTGTGGTAGTGTGTACATGTACTCATAGGATGAGTCCACATGACTACTAGTTGGGAGTTACACGTTACACTTGTGACACATGATGAAGTGTACTGAATGCAAACGGCGAACTGTGGTGCATTGTACTTTACATGAGGTCATGTTCAGATAGGTGGGATGCTGACACTCGGATAGGTCCTGAGATCTTTAATGTGAGCATAAAGTGCTATCTTTGTATGTACACATGAAAGACATCCACCTTTTGTACATGTTGGAAACTGGCTTCCGTAATTAAACATGATTATATGATTTGCTACCTACTGTAGTCAGGCACATACGTACAATTGGACAAAGGGAAGTTTCCTGTGGTAGTGTGTACCTATAGGATGAGTCCACATGGCTACCAGCTAGTTGGGATTCAATCTTGCTGGCTTTATCTGCTGCCACTCTTTGTCAGAACAGCACTGATTATGAGTGTATATAGACGCAGTGTCAGAGTTCTCTCAACAGAACCCCTGGGGTAGTGTGTACTCATAGGATGAGTCCGCATGACTACTATTTGGGAGTTACATGTGTGACACATGATGAAGTGTACTGAATGGAAACGGCGAACTGTGGTGCAATGTCCCTTACATGAGGTTATGTTCAGATAAGTGGGGTGTTGACACTCGGATAGGTCCTGAGGTCTTTAATGTGAGCATTGCATAGATATAAAGTGCTATCTTTGTATGTACACATGAAAGACATCCACCTTTTGTACATGTTGGAAACTGGCTTCCGTAATTAAACAGTGAACTTTCATGAGTGTGGTGCAATAACAGAGAAATGTTTTCAATGTGTGTGGATGTGCGTATACATATTATGTCATTTTATAGTAAGCCATTGTCCTTTTTGTGCATGTGTATACAATAATATGCTATGCGCATGGTGTGCACGTGTATCATGTCTTAAACTGGGAGTTCGTCTTCAAAAATAGCAGTGTTTCAAAGTTCTTTGGAATCATGCGACATCATAGTGGACTTAAAAAGCTTGCCTGCCTGACTTAAAACGCGCTCAACTGGGTGCAGATGTAGCTGGTACAGAGAATACCTGACGAGCTAGGCTTGCAAGGGTAGGGTAATCTGTAGATTTTACCCTCCAAAAGTCTAGGGGACTCTCACAGTGGTACACATTTGGTAGACAATGGAGGAGAAATGTAATTGTATGTAATTGTGCAATTATGTATAAATTACATGAATGTAATCAACTACAATTAAAACTACTTCAGCAAAAATCTCAATTCCAATTAAATTGCAATCACTGAGAAAAGTGTAGTTAATTACAGCCAATTACAATTACCAATTACCATTACCACAACACTGGTGTGTGTGTGCGTGTGTGCGTGCGTGTGTGTGTGCATGTGTGTGTGTGTGTGTATGTGTGTGTGTGTGTGGTGTGTGTGTGTGTGTGTGTGTGTGTGTGTGTGTGTGTGTGTGTGTGTGTGTGCATGTGTATGTGCATGTGTGTGTGTACATGTGTGTGTCACGTGTGTGAATGGGCTTACCATGCATTTGATTGTGTTAGCACTACAGAAAATGTGCCACACCTGTAGTAGCATTATATGGATTTTTTGCACAAGTATAAGTGTACTAAATGTATACGGTTGCAAAATGTACGTATACCTAAGTACATAGTATATATCCTGCAAGAGCTATATATGGGGAGAAGAATTAAAGTGCACACAATATTAAATGATCTGCGTATATATATACTGTATATATGGGGAGAAGAATTAAAGTGCACACAATATTAAATAATCTGCGTATATACTGTATATATATATCCACTGTATGTCCACTGTGTGTATTAGGTTTATTTGCTTCAAACTCCCCTGATGATCGATGGCATCCTGAGTAAGATTATTTCAGACATAATGAATGAAGCCATGGAGGTAAACTCCTCATGTGTCCCAAATTACTGTGTACAGAAAGGCAAGTATAAATGGACTGCCTGCAACAGATGTCCCCAAGCATACAGACAGGGTAAAGAGATCCTGTCTGCAATTGAGAAGAAAAGAAGATGTCTCTTAGCAATCTCCTTCATTTGGCGATTTTGTCTACCTTGTCGATTGCTGCTCTTGGGCAGAATAACGCCTTAACCTCAGAGTGCTTGGATGCAGTAACCACCTTTACCCAGGACAGTGTCTGCTTTGGTCCAGAAGAAGGACTCAATGGCTTTGCCGCTGCCCTTAACTCAACCTCTGGCAGCATTACTAATTCAATGGAAGGACTGAATGATCCCACTGTGCTGCAGGCTATAATGACCTTCTTTGACAACCTCTGCTCCAGTCAGGACTGTGTCAATTCATACGCAGATGTCATTGACATTTGCTTAAGCTCCACTTTAGCTCAGGTAAGAACGTTTATATCATTATAAACATATATAAGATTAAAATAGGTATGTACGTAATATATATTATAGATGTGGAATGGTATACTGGGAATGAATGATAACACAGATTATACTGCTGTAGGGGTAATGCAGATTATGTATATCTATCTATATTACCATATAGCGGGAACATTTTGCTGAAGTAAAGTTTGCAATGTCGTTCAGAATCGAAGATTTTGCAGTTAAAATTTTTGCGATTCCATTCAAAATCAGCCTTGTACCGTTTAGGAGAGAGCATTTTGTGAATTTGGGCAAATCATGAGAATTGCAAATTTTAAGCCTCACTAAATTTTCCCGCTAAAATTATGGTATAATAAGTACATATAATGTTATAAACTTGTTTGGAATTGTGTGGAGAAATCTCTGTTTATTTGCAGCTGAACCTGGATGCTCCTCTGCTGGTGGATCAAGTTGTTGACTATTCATGTGCCACCAACGGGGCTGGACAGTACTGTGCCATTGCACAGTTTGAGAACATCCCTGATGTACGTATGTGCACTGTCTGTGTTAATGAAAGCAGTCACAAGCATGGACTAGCACTGATGATGATGCATGCATGTCCAATTATTAATGTTTGAGTACATATATATGTATATGACTTACTTCTGCCCAATGTAGTTTAATACTGTTGCCCTCTGCTCTTTGGGCCTGAACACACTCCCAAATACTGCAGTCAATGTTTCATGTGCCAACACTTGCGATGTAAGTTGCCAATCTACTTTGCACTATATAGCTAGCTATATTATATTAATATACAGTAAGAATATTGGTATTCTAAGTACTCAACTTCCCAAGACATACATATATATGCGTATGCTGTTCATTCAGTGAGTGTGTACATGCTATAAGTTCATGCTCATGTGTTGCTATAATTAAACGTAGCTCTACACAGCTAGATTTACTATAGTGTGCAATATTATGGTATATATATACATATTGCATGCATGTACATATATAAATATGTATGGGCTGCTCCTCTCCTGCTGTAGGCTGTAAGAAGGACAAGGTCTTCCATTGGATGCTGCATCAATAACTACTTGGAATTTGTCGAGAGTGTCTTTGATGCAATTAGCACCACCCCTGGAGCTAGGTAAGCACTGGATTGCAGCTGCAAATGCACTTAAATTTTATATTACTAACATATAGTTAGTGTACATATATACTCTGCATGTAGCATATGTATGTATATAGCTAGATATAGGTAGAAAGATTGACGGCTAATCCACACAAGCCCCATAATATATGCATTATACATGAAGATACTTTGTGTGTACATTTTACGTGTATTGGACATATTAGATCAATGGTAGATCCTAAGCAGATCCACGTCGAATAAACTTAATGGTACAAGTTTTGCTGTGGAGACCTTTTCAGTGGATAAAACCCACTTCTGCTAGCACACATACACTAATCTGCACGAGGATAATTTCCTCTATTGTTTGCACATTGTAATGTTTTTTTTTTCTGTTTTAGCTGTCCTTATCTCATCATATCATTGCTCTTTATGCAGATTTCCAGACTACAGTGGTACTTTTACTGATTGTGGTGTTGCCGACCCAGGAACATGCACTACCACACTCTCCAATGTAAGCGTAATTATGTTAGCACGCTCTATCAACATTGAATTAGCTTAAAGCTAAAAACTAATTATTATGAATTATCTTTGATTCTCAACACATCTACTTTGCATGCATACGTACTGTGTATATATATATATAAATTATATATAATTAAATATACATGATTGTCATATGTCTGCACTACCCATGTAGCCTTTGAGGCCATCAACCACACAGCCACCAAGAAATGCACAGTTACCAACGACGAGTGCTGGCTACCCTGCAATACACTCCTGCTGGGGACTCCTGGCTGCACTCCTGGTGTCAGTCAAGGTCATCCTGAATGTGGTCTTTTAAGTATTGCTCATGCCTTCACACAGTTGCACTGAACAGGACTAAAATAATCTCTGTACAGCACACTTCACTATTAAGTTATACTATAATTATAATCATCACATGTATACACAGTCACTGTACAAATTATTAGCTTTGGAATATGTGTGCACTGTATTTATTATGATATATAAAACATACGTATATATGCAAGTTCAATGTTCATATTATAATTATGGCAGTGCAGCATCCATAGAGTGACCTGGGCTATGTATAGTGCTATTCTGCCAAAGAGGAGATGCTCGCGCTCTCTGGCATGCAAAGGCACCTAGGGGGACCATTGTGCACAAATAAGCTACAGAAACATTATTGCAAGTGCTGTGGTTTGCCCAAACCAAACTGCCAGACAGCTTGCTTCGGCTACATATTCCCGGGATGGTGTTATTTGTATATGGCCAATAGCTATATAGCTAGCTACCAAATGCAAGAAGAACACTAACTAAGAATTTAACAGTGGTACCATCAAGGCTCTGTTGTGGATTCACAGTCGTCAGAGCGCCGTCGAAGGGCCACTGTTGAAGGAGTGCCATAGCAGTGAAGCCGACCTTCGGCCGGCTTCTCTGCTAGTATTCATATAATTATATATATCATTTAATCTCATCAAGAGAACTTGTCACAAGTATAATTATATAAATTATTATACACACGTACACATGGTGTATAGTGTATGGTTAGCAAACTTGATAATGTACATATAGTATAATAATTATATATATGTGCTGTGTCATTATTACATATTCATATACATATGTATGTATGTATTCTCCTATTATATTCATATTTGGATAAATGATTATATAATTATATAATTATATTATATATATATATCTCTATATATATTTGAGAATGTTTGTTTGTTTGTTCGCAGTAAACGCAAACACTACGGAACGGATTGACGTCAAACGCTCAGGAATTACAAAGAACTACCCGGAGAGTGTCCTCTACGGTTTGAAATCTCCCGTCTTGTGTTCTTGGGGAGATATGGTTACATTTCCGGTTTTTCCTTCGCGGCCGACCGCCAATTTTACTTATCTTCTTTCCACTTCCGGCTCTTGCTTAGACGCCTAACACAGAGCGCTTCGCAAACACAGCAAAACTATGGCACGAATTGACGCCAAACGCTCTGGAATTACAACTAACATCCCAGAAAGTGTCCTCCGCGGGTTGAAATCTCCCGCCTTAGGGTTCTCGTGGAGATATCGTGACAGTTCCGGTTTTCCATTCTCGGCCGACAGCCATTTTTACTCTTCTCCCTTCCACTGGCTCTTGCTTAGATGCCTATATATAACACAGACTGGAACACAGTCTGACGTAGCCCAGACCCCTTCCAGCCATTTTATGTCGCGCATAAAAATGGAGGCTGGAAGTTGGGCTGGCTGGCTACGTCAGACTAGCTGGAACACACAGAGCGCTTTTGCAAAACGACGTCGACCGCGCTACATCGCTACTGAATTGCAAGTGGACATGCATAGACAAGTTCATGTACATTCAGGCACGCCTTGCAAGTTCAATCATTATATGCATGCATGCTTTGCACGTAATTACTCTGAAGCACTGTCACATTGTGGCCATGGGCATGACCTTACTTCAGTTGCGCAACTCTCTGTAATTAACAAAGCTGACATTAGAAGTGCTCTTGATAAAACACTGGCGTCAGAGCGCTTTCGCCGAAACGCTGTCGACGACGCGCCGTAGCAGAGAAGCCCGCCTTTGGCGGGCTTCACTGCTAGTATATATATAATATAAATTATAAAATAGGAGACAAGTGCACGCGCATTTAAAAGCTACACAAAGCATAACAGTGTATATAACCTAGACTGATTTCTATATATAGGCATGACTGCCTGTTAACAACATTCATAGGCTCCCCATGAATAAATTATCTGCATGTATATATTAAGGCAGATGGATCACGGAATACAAGTATGTAGCTAGGCTGCCCTGTAGACTTGTATAGGGTGTTAACCCTAACCCTAACCCTAAAATGATCAATAATTGAGCCTTGCAGTGCCTTTGTGTGTATGTGTCTGTTTTTTTCATCACCTATCCACTCTATAGCCCTTAAGGGACATTGAGCTATCTTTTTGTGGGTTTGCAGTGCTTTGTGACCATCCCCTGGTGGTTTGTTCTTCCACAACTGTCCCTTCTTCTCCAAATCTCTCTTTCAAAGGTCGCGCCAAAATCACATTATAACACTTAACAAGGTGTCAGTTCTAACCCGGATGCATAACCAGTAAACACAGCAGTACAGGAGAGTTGCCAATCCCTGTTCTCTACTAGTCTCGTCCCCAGTCCACTTCCGGCCGCCATTTTTAATGGGGCTCGAAAGGTGGTCTGGCACATTTAGTCGAAAAGCTTGGCACTGCAGAACGATATCGTTCTGCCCAATCAGATTGCCAGAAAATGACGCGTCACTCCGCGTAATAACGAGCGGCGTTCTACGAGCATCAATCCTGAATATACCGAGGTTTGACGTTAAGCGAGTCGCAGTAGAGCTTGTGAACGATGCCATCAAGCATGCTTTCCTTACTCTTGGATACGCTGCAGCTACGAGCGACCAAGATAAGGCGGTTCGGGAGTTCCTAGAGGGCAAGGATGTTTTCGTTTCCTTACCAACAGGCGAAGGCAAATCCCTGTGCTTCGCCACACTAGCTGTGTTTGACTTCCTTAAACACCATCTCACAGTCTGTACTGGCAGCCGGACGGGACGGTACCGGGTTCGAAGCGGCCACGTCACTAGTCGTCTAGTCACGTGATGTCTCTGACGTACCTTACGAATGCCAAGCTTTTCGACTAAATGTGCCAGACCACCTTTCGAGCCCCATTAAAAATGGCGGCCGGAAGTGGACTGGGGACGAGACTAGTTCTCTACTACTATGTCCAAACCAAGGTACTATAGGTACTTTGTCCAAACTAACTAGGTTAAGACACTGCCATTGGAACGATCGAACAGTTTTAAACGTACTCCATACGAAACACTCGCTTACCCTGTCGCTTTCCGTGTACGTGGCTGCATTACTTTGAGAGACGCAAAGAATAATCCCAAGACGAACACCAATAGAGACGCCATTTTACATCGGTCCCCGCTTCAAATCCCATTTCAAATTCAAATGGCTTCGTTTTGTAGAGTGTATATCCGTATGCTTGGAGCAAGCACGGTAGCACAGAATTCGTGGGCCGGAGCAAATGACTATCTTCTCTCCAGTTCGACTCCTGTTCTCCAGAGGTGTGCAGAGTTGCATGCAGGCGTGTACCACATTCTCAGCAGCGCGCCATCCTCTCAGCTGAAGCTCACAACCTCGTCCATGCTGTCGACATTACACCACACCCCAATATAGCAACGTCACAGTGGACAGAGATGGATCAGTGATGCTTATAGGGATCTCACGGCCAGAGAAGAAGAACTGTGTAGATAGTGTGACTGCCAAAGAGCTACTTGATGCGTTTTCTGTATTTGAGAGTGAAGAGGGCACACTGACTGGTGTTCTGTATGGGACGGGGGGCACCTTCTGTGCTGGTTATGACCTTGACGAAGTGGCCACATCGGATGCTGATGGCGGAGCGAGGTTGAGGAAACTACTGCCTCCGTATCACGAGGGACATGGACCAATGGTAAGAGTGTTCAATACTTTGTGCAGTCTGAGAAGACGTGCTTGGTGATTTGGAAGCAACGGTACATGCATGTTCTGTGTGTGATTCTCTGAATGAAACAGTTAAACTGAATGTGACCAGTGATATGAGATCAGTGTCCTCTGTAGAGAGGATCCACTGTATGTCTGCATTCAGAGCAGCCGTGTGTGCTGACCTGTGCATGTGCAGTTCTTCTGCTCGACTGTGATGTTGTCCTTGACCCTGTGCTTTAGGGTCCATCCAGATTGTCACTGAGTAAGCCTGTCGTGGCGGCTGTGTCGGGGTATGCAGTGGCAGGTGGATTGGAGCTGGCACTGTTGTGTGACCTCAGGGTGGCTGAAGAGGATGCCATATTTGGAGTGTTCTGCAGGAGACATGGTGTGTTTGTGTGTGCATGCATGAATGTGCATATGTGTGCATACGTGCGTGCATGACTGAGTGGGCATGTGATTGTGTGTGTGTGTGTTTGTGTGTGTGTGTGTGTGTGTGTGTGTGTGTGTGTGCGTGTGCGTGTGTGCGTGTGTGTGTGTGTGTGTAGGGGGGTGTTGGTTGGTGGGTGTGACAGAGAGAGAAGGAGGCTATGTGGTTACTGACTGAAATTTCTTTTCTCATTTCTCAAATGCACTGCACTGCACTGTAATATGTCATCAATATAACTTGTGATTAATTTGATTTGTAACTGTCACATTTTGTGTGGTCTAATGTTGTTATATATATAATTGTTGGTCATGTGTGTAGGAACTGTTTAGTTTAAAACTTTAAGCATCTCCATATATACATAGGTGTCCCATTGATTGACGGTGGAACGGTGCGATTGCAGAAGCTGATTGGTGTATCAAGAGCACTGGACCTGGTCCTAACGGGACGACCCGTCTCAGCTGAAGAAGCCTTACAGATGGGTCTTGCGAACCGTGTAGTCCCAAAGGGAAAGTCCCTAGAGGCAGCAGTGGCACTATGTAAACAGATTGGGGGGTTTCCCCAAGAGTGTTTGAAGGTGGACAGATCATCACTATACTATTCAGCTTATGATGCTAAATCAGTGGAGGACGCACTTGAGCATGAATACTGCGAAGGGATCAAAGTGATTCCTACAGAGTCAGTGTTAGGAGCTAAGAAGTTTATCAAGTCCTAACATTAATTTAGGTACAACATAATTGAAGTATACGTAATTGCATGGAGAATATATTAATGTGCAAACATGTTTCGGGCAATTAATTTATACAAAAACTTGGCAATACTATAATACACTATTCTTTTTTATGCATAGAATATTGTTTTTTGTTATATGGCATGCATGTGCCCGATGCACACCCCAACCTTTTGCTATCTCAAATGCATGTAGATTATACATATATAGCTATTATACGTATATATAGCTATTATACGTATATATAGCTATTATACGTATATATAGATATTATACATATATAGCTATTATACGTATATATATATTATATATATATATATATATATATAATATTATACATATTATATTACATACATACATACATACAGGAAACACTGTAATTACATACATACATACAGGAAACACTGTAATTATACATAAATATAAACACATGCATATACATGATTTAAGGAAAGTACATGTAGTTAGCTAAATTTGCTCAATGTTCGGGCAATTAATTTATACAAAAACTTGACAATACTATAATACACTGTTCTTTTTTATGCATAGAATGTTGTTTTTGTTGTATGGCATGCATGTGCCCGATGCACACCCGAACATTTCTTATCTCAAATGCATGTATAATATACGTATATAGATATTATATGTATATACGTATGTAGCTACCAGCTGGGGTGAATGTATTCTGCAGACATTGCATGGCTTCGCCTAGCTACCACCATGGAACCAGCTTGGTGCAGATCTTCTAATACATGCACTTACTTACATAAACCCTAAGTATAAAGGACTTACATGATTTGCTACCTACTGTAGTCAGGCACATACGTATGTACAATGGGACAAAGGGAAGTTTCCTGTGGTAGTGTGTACCTATAGGATGAGTCCACATGACTACTAGCTAGTTGGGATTTCAATCCTGCTGGCTTCATCTACTGCCACTCTTTAATGGCAGAACAGCACTAATCATGAGTGTACAGATGCAGTGTCAGAGTTCTCTCAACAGAACACCTGTGGTAGTGTGCACTCATAGGATGAGTCCACATGACTACTAGTTGAGAGTTACATGTGTGACACAAGATGAATTGTACTGAATGCAAACGGCTATCTGTGGTGCAATGTACTTTACATGAGGTCATGGTCAGATAAGTGGGATATTGACACTCGAATAGGTCCTGAGATCTTTAATGTGATCATGAGCGCTAGCATTGATTTTAAGTGCTATCTTTGTATGTACACATGAAATACATCCACCTTCTGTACATGTTGGAAACTGGCTTCCGTAATTAAACAGTGAACTTTCATGAGTGTGGTGCAATAACAGAGAAAGGTTTTCAATGTGTGCGGATGCACATATACATTTATGTAATTTTTGGTAAGCCATTGTCCTTTTTGTGCATGTGTATATACAATAATATGCTATCATGGTGTGCACGTGTATTATGTCTTAATAAATTATATATACATGCTATGCTGCTGTTTTCATACAAATACGGTGGTCACTGATATACAGTTGATTACAGATCGATATGTACATGTACATGCACTTACGTACATAAACCCTAAGTGTAAAGGAATTACATGATTTGCTATCTACTGTAGTCAGGCACATACGTATGTACAATGGGACAAAGGGAAGTTTCCTGTGGTAGTGTGTACCTATAGGATGAGTCCACATGGCTACTAGCTAGTTGGGATTTCAATCCTGCTGGTTTTATCTGCTGCCACTCTTTGGCAGAACAGCACTAATCATGAGTGTACAGATGCAGTGTCAGAGTTCTCTCAACAGAACACCTGTGGTAGTGTGCACATGTACTCATAGGATGAGTCCACATGCATGACTACTAGTTGGGAGTTACATGTGTGACACATGATGAAGTGTGTCCAACTGTGGTGCAATGTCCCTTACATGGTCATGTTCAGAAGAGTGGGAAGTTCACACTAAGATAATAGGTCCTTAAACCTTTAATGTGAGCCAGGTCATGTTCAGAAGAGTGGGAAGTTCACACTAAGATAATAGGTCCTTAAACCTTTAATGTGAGCCATGCATGGATATCAACTGCTAGGTATCACATATGTATGTATGTATGTATGTATGTATGTATGTATGTACACATGACTGATATCCACTTTTTAATTGAAAATTGGCTTCCTTGAACAATGAACTTTTATGAGTGTGGTGCAATAACAGAGAAACACATTCAATGTGTGTTGATGTGCATATATATATATATATATATATATATATATATATATATATATATATATATTATATATAATACAATATGGCATAAACAACATGCAGTGCATTCACTATCCAGTGTACTGAATATAGTATAATAGTATAGTAAATGACAGCACACTAGCTATATATATACATATTATGCCATTTTAATTTATAGTAAGCCATTGTGCTTTTTGTGCATGTGTATACAATAATATGCTATGCGCATGGTGTACATGTGTATCATGTCATAACATACATGCTACATATGCTGATGTTTTCATACAAATACTGCACTTATAAGTGTACAAGTGTAAATGTGCTAAATGTATACTGTTGCAGAATGTATACATACATATAATACATACCTAAGTGCATACATAGTATACTGCAAGAGCTATAAATATGGTAAATATGGAGGAGAATTAAGTAAGGTGCACACAATATTAAATAATAATTATAATAATATTATTATATATATGACCTGTGTGTCAACTGTGTACGTAGGTATATTAGGTTTAATTGCTTCAAACTCCCTTGATGATGGCATCCTGAGTATGAGATAATTGTGCTAATTATTTATGACATAATGAATGAAGCCATGGAGGTAAACTCCTCATGTGTCCCAAATTACTGTATACAGAAAGGCAAGTATAAAAGGACCGCCTGCAACAGACATCCCCAAGCATATGCATACAGAGTGAAGCGATCCTGCCTGCAATTGAGAAAACAGAAGATGTCTCTTAGCAATCTCCTTCATCATTTGGCGATTCTGTCTACCTTGTCGATTGCTGCTCTTGGGCAGAATGATGCCTTAACCTCAGAATGCTTGGATGCAGTAACCAACTTCACCCAGGACAGTGTCTGCTTTGGTTCAGAAGAAGGACTCAATGGATTTCGTGCTGCCCTTAACTCAGCTTCCAGCAGTATTACTAATTCAATGGAAGGACTGAATGATCCCGCTGTGCTGCAGGCTGTAATGACCTTCTATGACAACCTCTGCACCAGTCAGGACTGTGTCAATTCATACGCAGATGTCATTGACATTTGCTTAAGCTCCACTTTAGCTCAGGTAAGAACGTTTATATCATTATACGCTTATATGATTATAATAGGTATGTACGTAATTTATATTATAGTATATATAGATGTGGAATCATGGTATGCTGATGTATGATAACACAGATTATATTGCTGTAGGGGTAATGCAGATTATGTATATCTATCAATACTACTGTATAGCGGGAAAATTGTGCTGAAGAAAATTTTGCAATGTCATTCAGAATCAAAGATTTTGCAGTTAAAATTTTGTGCTTCCACTCAAAATCAGCCTTGTATACTGTTTAGGGGAGAGCATTTTGCGAATTTGGTTGAATCATAAAAATTGCAAATTTTAAACCTCGCGAAGCTTTCCCGCTATACGCTATAATAGGTACATAAAATTGTTATAAACTTGTTTGAAATTGTGTGGAGAAATCTCTGTTTATTTGCAGCTGAACCTGGATGCTTCGCTGCTGGTGGATCAAGTTGTTGACTATTCATGTGCCACCAACGGGGCTGGACAGTACTGTGCCATTGCACAGTTGGAGAACATCACTGATGTATGTGCACTGCATGTGTTAATGAAAGCAGTTACAAGCAAGTATGGACTAGCACTGATGATGCATGCATGTCCAATAATTAATGTTTGAGTTTGAATGTATGACTTCCTTCTGCCCAATGTAGTTTAATACTGTTGTCCTCTGTTCTTTGAACCTGAACACACTCCCGAATGCCTCAGGTGTTTCATGTGCCAACACTTGTGATGTAAGTTGCTTTGCACTACATAGCTAGCTATAATTACATATATTGGTATTACAAGTACTCAAGCTTCCAAGATATACGTACATATAAATGTGTGTATATATATTATATATACTGTTCATTCAGGTATATAGTGTGTACATGCTATAAGTTCATGCTCATGTGTTACTATAATTAAATGTAGCTCTATATATACATCTAGCAATAGGTTCATGCTTTACTATAGTGTGCAATATTATGGCATTGCATGCATGTCTGTTGCCAGTGCATGCATGTACATATATGTATGGGCTGCTCCTCTCCTGCTGTAGGCTGTAAGAAGGGCAAGGTCTTCCATTGGATGCTGCATCAATAACTACTTAGAATTTGTCGAGAGTATCTTTAATGCAATTAGCACCACCCCTGGAGCTAGGTAAGCATTGGATTGCAGCTGTAAAATGCACTTAAATTTTATATTACTAACATATATATATAGTTAGTGTACATATATACTCTGCATGTATCATATATGTATGTATATAGCTATATATAGGTATAGGTAGAAAGAGTGATGGGTAATCCATGCAAGCCCCATATTATATGCATTATACACGAAGATACTTGTATGTACATTTTTGTGTATATTGGAGATACGTATTAGATCAATGGTAGCTCCTAAGCAGATCCATGTCGAATAAACTTACATGCATATATATACAAGTTTTTGTTGTGAAGGCCTTTTCAGTGGATAAAACTCACTTCTGCTAGTTACATGCATACACGAATCTGCAAGGGGATAATTTCCTCTATTGTTTGCACTTGTAATGCTTTTTTCTGTTTTAGCTGTCCTTATCTCATCATATCATTGTTCTTTATGCAGATTTCCAGACTACAGTGGTATTTTTACTGATTGTGGTGTAGCAGACCCAGGAACATGCACTACCACACTCTCCAACGTAAGCGTAATGTGTATACATTTTACGTGTATTGGTCATAATTATTAGATCAATGGTAGCTCCTATGTATACATAAGCAGATCCATGTTTTGTACACAGCTCTATGTGATTGGGACTGCAGATAGTGTCCTCATTAGAGAAGTGTCCCTCATTCAAAGTGTCCTTTATAGAGAGGTTCCACTATACTGTATGCACTGTATATATGATAGCATATTAACTCACAGCGTACCATTTAATTAAATCACTATCATAGAAACTAAAAACTAATTATTATGAATTATCTTTGATTCTCAACACATCTACTTTGCATGCATACGTACTGTATATGTATAGTGCAAGTTGCAATATATATATATATATATTAATTAAATATACATGATTGTCATATGTCTGCCCTACTGATGTAGCCTTTGAGGCCATCAACCACACAGCCACCAAGAACTGCTCAGCCATCAGACAGCACACAGCCACCAAGAACTGCTCAGCCATCAGACAGCACACAGCCACCAAGGAATGCTCAGTTACCAACGACGAGTGCTGGCTACCCTGTGGTACACTCCTGCTGGGGACTCCTGGCTGCACTCCTGGTGTCAGTCAAGGTCATCCTGAATGTGGTCTTTTAAGTATTGCTCATGCCTTCACACAGTTGCACTGGACATGACTAATCTCTGTGCAACACACTTCACTAACAAGCTATATACTGTATAATCACCACATACATATATACACTGTACAAATTATTGGCTTTGGACTATGTGTGCACTGTATTTATCATGATAATTATAAGTATAAAACATGTATATACATATGCAAGTTCAATGTTTATAATTGTAATTATGGCAGTGCAGCATCCATAGAGTGACCTGGGCTATGTATAGTGTTACTCTGCCCAAGTGGAGACGTTTGCGCTCTCTGGCACGCAAAGGTACCTAGGGGGACCATTGTGCACAAATAAGCTACAGAAAATGGCATGTTCTGTGGTTTGGCCAAGCCAAACTACCAGACAGCTTGCTTCGGCTACATATTCCCGGGATGGTGTTATTTGTATATAGCCAAGAGCTATATAGTTAGCTACCAAATGCAAGAAGAACGCTAACTAAGAATTTAACAGTGGTACCATCAAGGCTCTGTCGTAGGATCGCAGTCGTCAGAGCGCCGTCGAAGGGCCACTGTCAAAAGAGTGCTGTAGCAGTGAAGCTGGCCAAAGGTGGGCTTCTCTGCTAGTATTCATATATAATTATATCATTTAATCTGATCAGGAGAACTTTTCACAAGTATATATACATTGTTAATGCAATATATATTTATATTATCATGCATGATTATTTGGTACACATGTATGTATACAGCTTGTATTATCTGTAATTACTCCAGTATATATATAAATTATACACATGTACACATGGTACATAGTGTATGGTTAGCAAGCTTGATAATGTAAATATAGTATAATAATTATATAGAGGAAGTGCAAATAGAGGATACAAAAAATATAGCATTAACCTACTGCCCAATATGAATAAGATATTTATATAGAAATAATTAAAATATATGCTTATGGAATATGTTGGTTCATAGTATATAATAAAAGGAGCACACATGCAAGTGCTCACACGCAGCCGCTGGAGGGATGAGTGGTTGTGCCCAGGACCGATGCAGCATTGCCTCTTTGGACTGCCACTGACAGTCTCTGGAGGAGGTACTTGAATGAATTCTCCTCCCCTGTGGTCAGCTTCAGGCGGTTGCCTAGGTCGCTTAGGAACCCCGGCCCATTTTCAGTGGTCCACAGGCTCAGGACGATTCAATAGCAATTGGGATGAATGTGTAGGTTGAGTCCAGACACCCGTACTTGGCATTCTTCCTGTTCTCCGCCAACGCAGCCACTGCTCCCGCTGCGCTAGTCGCACTCTGTAGGTAGGATGGGGCAAATGTGTCTGGGCTGGTGGCATCCCAGACCAAGTACTTCCCCCTCCTCCATGGGACGACTGTGACCCCGTCCGGGCGTTTGCCATCTGCCCGCTCTAGACCTGATGGTTCAAGGCGGGAGGGGACGCTGGCAGAAACCAGGGTGCGATGTATGATGTTGTTCATCGCTGCGTGTCGATGGTGGCGTCCCTGGCTTTGTCAACAGCTAAGGCCATGTGTTGCCAGGGCATCAACTTCTGACCTACAGTGACAGCAGGTGTGGGGACTAAACAGGGGGCACCCAATCCCAATCTATGGTCCTCCATACGCAGGCCAAGGGAAGAAATTGGCAAGGCTTCCAACCAGGCTCCCGATTCCTTTGCTGAGGAAGCTAGCAGATGGGCTCATGCCCTGGGGTCAGGTGCAGACTCCAGGAACTTGTCAGCAGCAGATGTTACTGTGACACAGTCCCAGGACTTCTGGTGTGACTGGGCTTCTCCCTCAGGGGGTGGGTGGCTGTGTCCTTTTGACCACCGTGCCTAATTATATATATAATATAAATTATGAAATTGGATCCCGGAGACAACAAGTACATGCACATTTAAAAGCTACACAAAGCATAACAGTGTATACAACCTAGACTGATTTGTATACATAGGCATTACTGCCTGTTAACAACATTCATAGGCTCCCCATGAATAAATTATCTGCATGTATATAATAAGGCAGATCGATCACGGAATACAAGTATGTAGCTAGGCTGCGCGCCCTGTAGACTTGTATAGGGTGTTAACCTTTAAATACGTGTGTATACAGTGCGCCTATGTAGTCTATGCGTTTGTGCATTTGGACAGGAATTAAAGAAGATGGTTTTCAGTAATATTCTCCTCCGATTATCAATCCTGCTGACTTTATCTGCTGCCACTCTTTGGCAGAACAGCACTGAGTGTACAGACGCAGTGTCAGAGTTCTCTCAACAGAGCACCTGCTTTGGGTCAGCAGCTGGGAAGAAGGCCTGGCAGCAGATCACTGTGAATGAAGGCACATTTGCAAGTCATTTGGAACTACACCATAGCCCTGGCTTAACGAAGGGATTAATAAGCTTCTACAACAGCTTTTGCATCAGCCAAACGTGTGTCAACTTGTATGCCACTGTGGTTGAAAAGTGCTTTGTGCATGTTCAAGAGAAGGTATGAATATGCATTTTAAAGACATGCACACACAAGCATACACACACACATATTTATAACATGCACTACCATTCTTGCAGTTGAATTTAGATCTCGCTCTGCTGGTGGACCAACTTGTCAACTATTCTTGCTCTGCAAATGGGCTAGGACAGTACTGTTCCACTGCGCAGTTTGGGAGAGCCAACACTGACGTATGTATACATAATTAAAACTGCTTGTACTTCAGGATAATATTTAATTGTCATTCCTACATTATTATACACAAGTAAAATAATAATATATCATTGTTAGTATTCTTGTGTGTGGTACGAGTTCAATCCATTATGGCTACATGCGTGTACTATTTTATATACATCTGATGCAGTTTAAGACTGTAGTCGCTTGTGCAACAAACCAGTCAACTACCCTTTCAAGTGTCATGGATGTTAATTGCAACAGCGCTTGCCAAGTACGTTGCAGCATGCATGCATACACGCTATACTTGAGAAGGTTGAGTCGGTCATACATGCACGCATATAACTCTTACATCATGACTAGTAATGTATTATGCAATGTATGATGTCCACAGTGTGCTTAAGAGCTAACAAGCTGCTTGCAAATTATATCAGCATGCACACCAATTACAAATTGATAAGATTTGCCAGTGAAGTGTGGTTAATCAGATTGAGGGAACTCGAGTGGTGTGCATGTATGCATGTATGCAGTTGTGTACAGCCAAGTCTGCTGTAGCATGTTAAAGTCTGTGCCATTTAGAATATATAATGTTAAGGCTGCTGGGTCATTAATTATGCAAGTGTGTGTATAGAATAACAATTGTTAATGATAGAATGCCAGAATACATATTCATTGTGTAGTATTGCAAGTACAAAACAGCTGGAAAGGATTCATAGCTGGACAGCTGGTATTTGATTTTTCTCATACTTTCGCAGATACTGTTAGTGCTATCTTGTAATATGATTTGTTGTTTCAGTCTTTGCTCGGAGTGACGTCACTGATGGGTTGCTGTGTCAACAACTATTTTGACACTCTTGAGACAATGTTAACAGAAACAGGAATTAGTAGGTATGTATGTTAATGCTGCATGCTTGTAACTTAATGCATGCTCCCATACATACATACATACGTATGGGAATTGATATATATAATGTCACTATTTACACAGTCATACATATATACTTACCATATTATACATGATAAGCATAATGCATACCACACTATACTTATATCCATATTTTATATAATTATAGTGAGTGCTTTACTATAGTGACAGATACAATTATTATATATAGTAATTACTTCAAATTCACTCACTACCACAGCTTTCCAGACACCAGTGGAATCTGGTCTGACTGTGGTGAGGCAGACCCTGGAACCTGTCCTACCGTGCTGATCAATGTAAGCAAGTATGCATAATTTAGAATAGCTGTGTCCATGCATGCATAATTCATATGTTTGGCTAATTAATATGACAATTCTTCATAACATATTGTACAGTCATTAAATGGATGCCACTGCTACGACACAATAAAGTGAATGATAGTAATGAAAGGCTGAAAATGTGAAGGTATATACAATAATCGAAATATTCTCTATCTACCTTGTCAAATACATTGCATACCAGTATGTATGTATGTACATGTATTGCATGTGTGCCACGCAGTTTATCATTTGATTATATATGCTACCACCTTCATGTGCGTGGGCGCACAGCCCCTTAGGAGCTCTGGCCACCACACAAGGCACTCCTTGCAACTGGGACTCCTCCCAGCTGTTGGCCTGCTAGTCACTATCTTGGCCGTCCAGATGGGAGAAGGCTTTTGAAGATGCTGTATGCACGCATGCGCATGACTATGTATGACTTTATATTTGGACGTAGTGTAGTTCACATGCTCCTGTAAACTAAGGTGACTGTGTATGCATGCATGGTACATGAGTTCAGGGCGCATGTTTCATTTCATGTACGTATATAGTAAAAGTGAAGTCTATTGGCAGCTGTATACATGTATACTCACTGTATGTGAGCTAGGGAAAAGAAGCCACTAGAGAAAGGATATAACTAAACGTCTATGCTAAAAAGTGTAGTGCTCTTAATTAAGAAGTCCCTGCTTAACTAGTCAGGTACTTCGTGTGCAGGTGAATCCCCGTGTTACAGATAAGGAGACTCACGTGGCTACCTCCCCCACATTCGCGTAAAAATGGTCGTCCATTCCTGGAATGATCGATTCTACCATAGATCTATGATTCTACCACAGATCATCCAACAACATGAAGGGAACGGCTCTTCTCCTTCTGTGCGCCCTGATTGCAGAAACGTTCAGCTTCGATCTACCTGTCGGCGTCACCATACCCGATCTTGGTCTCTCCCTTCCCATTCCTGATCTTCAGTCACCAGAATGCTCTACTGCGCTCCAAGAATTCGCCCAACAATCGACTTGCTTCGAGGGCACCATTATCACCGCTAGTGGTATCTTCAACCTCAGTTTGGACGTTCTGAGCGGGTTGTCTGACGCAGTGACCTTGGAAAGAGTATTTTCGGAGTATACTGCAAGTGACGCCATTCAAAGCGCCATCAGTGCTTTCTTCAACGATCTCTGCAGTCAGCAGTCATGCGTCAACTCCCTCGCTGCGACATTTACCAGCTGCTTCAAGGAACATGAAGACGTGAGTGCTTTTTTACATTTACGAGATGATGAGATGGGGACAGGTAGCAACTAATGATATGATGATGAAAGTGTAATGTGTATGATGGCAGATCTCCAACGGGGTACTGTCTCTGCCATTGCCCTGTGGAGCGAACTTTATTCTTAGCAACAGTACGAAGCAGTAGTGAACCTTTTTATATAGAATGGCAAAAGAGTAATGTACAACACACTATTGTTAGATACTGTGAGTATTTTATATGAGTCATGTCGATCCATTGATACAACCACTTCTACCGCTGACCAGGTCACACCCAGTACAGTACAATGCAGCAATCATGCAACTTGTCTAAGGGCTTGTTTGGACAATGTGTGTGCAAGTTGCATTGATTGCTGCATCATTGCTGGGCTGCCCTGATCTGGCCAGTGGTGGTTGTGATTAGTTTCATGTTGTTGTTGTATTCCTTACCAACTTGTACCTGTGCGCCTTGCTTTCTGACCTTGGAAACTGGTTGTACTTAGTCTTGTCAGGCCCTCCTCAGGCCGCCATTTCAGCATGGCTGGAAATGGGATGACAACGAGACTAGGACCAACTAGTGCAAACACTCCACTTGCACACAGGTGGCTGCAACTATCCTGGAGTCATATTCCTTTAGCCAAAAGCATAAATACTCCACTTGCGCATGTGGTGGCATCACTCTCTGCAACCTGCCCTGGCGGCATTATTCCTTCCAGTCACTGACACAAATGTGTATAATACATACCTCCCATGCCCGTCTAGCAACTTGCACCGTGTGGTGGCGATCCTGTACAAGTGTTTAATCACACATGCTCTGTCATGCTGTCATGTTGTACTGTTGTACTGTTGTACTGTTGTATATACTGCTCTACTGTTGTACTGTTGTATATACTACTGTACTGTTGTACTGTTGTCTATACTGCTTTACTGTTGTACTGTTGTACTGTTGTACTGTTGTACTGTTGTATATACTACTGTACTGTTGTACTGTTGTATATACTGCTTTACTGTTGTACTGTTGTACTGTTGTACTGCTGTCTGTTGTACTGTTGTACTGTTGTACTGTTGTACTGTTGTACTGTTGTACTGTTGTACTGTTTTAATGATACTATCCTGAGTCATATTCCTTTAGCCAAAAGCATAAATACTCCACCTGTGCATGTGGTGGCATCACTCTCTGCAACCTACCCTGGCGGCATTTTTCCTTCCAGCCACTGCCACAGATATGTATCAGGGTATAATACATACCTCCCATGCCCATCCAGCAACTTGCACCATGTGGTGGTGACCCTGTACAAATGTTACATCAGACATACTCTGTTGTACTGTTATACTGGTGTGCTGTTGTACTGGTGTGCTGTTGTACTGGTGTGCTGTTGTACTGGTGTGCTGGTGTGCTGTTGTCATGTTGTACTGGTGTGCTGTTGTACTATTGTATTGGGGTACTGCTGTACTGCTGTACTGTTGTACTCCTGTACTCCTGTACTGGTGTACTGCTGTGCTGCACATACCATCCATGTATGCAGGTCATTGAACTGCTGGTTAGCTTCTACACCGACTTCCTCTGTGCTAGCGATCCTGTCACGGGCCAAGTGTGCTTGGCACAGATTCTCAGCAACCCTACAGTAAGTGTGGACTGACTTACATATACGTATGGCTAGTAGGAGAGACCGCTCTGTTTATTACCTTATGCTTTTGTGCCTGTGTGTTCATGCTGTGTAAGTGGCCTGTACACACATGTGTGTGTGTGCGAGAGTGGCTGACCTTGTATCATTGTGTGCATGACCAGTTTAGCACTTCTCACTCCAAATTTTAAAAACTCTGAATCTAACGGTGGGGTGACCAGCATTCAGCCGCAGACATATTTGGAGCTTTTGAATACACTGTATATAGGCATATCGACACATGTTTTGTATACTCCAATGCCTTATGGTATGGTGGTCAATAAGTTGAATCACATGACTGACAACCTGAACAGGCTGCCCACTGCTCATAAAGTTGACCATATTTGGGCATGTAGTTGTGTGATGTCATCTTGTGTAATCATCATGTGTGCAGATCAGCCAGCAAGGTCTCTCAGCAAGTTTCACACACTGCTGTTTTGTTATACCTCCCTATGCCTCCCTATACTGCAGTTCTTTGATGACATCCATTGTGCTCTTGCCTCACACGCTTTGCCTCTTATCTCCTGTAGTGATTCATGCAAACAGGTGAGGGGCTAGCAAGCTATGCATATGCACATGATGTGTGGCCACTGTTAAATTACTGGATAGTGACTGTTTTAACGCATAATCATTGAATTGTCGGCAGATGACAGAATGAATGCAAGTAGGTACAGTGTCATAGCTGATGAACTAAGTCAACATCTTCTTAGCTATATATATACTATAATATTTTTATGCACCACATTGTCAAAGCATTGACTGGAGAAACCTAACATTGACATTGTAGCCATAGCAACAAACCTTTTAAATTGAATATATGTGTGGCATGCAGTGAATACACTTAGTGCGAATACCTTGTCTGTCCATAAGCATCTTTGGTCTGTCCCACTGTGTCCTGTGTATATACGTGTATATATATGCAACTTGCACTGTATATACCTATATAATACAGTACACTATGCTTTGATATATAATTATATGAATGAACTTATATAGTATAGTACACTATGCTTTGATATAATTATGTGAATGAACTTATATAATACAGTACACTATGCTTTGATATAATTATATGAATGAATATGAATATTGTTTGTTTGCTCCAATTGTCAGTGTTCCTTCTTATTTAGATGACAATGTTACCAAACGTCAACCTAAGCATCCTTTTCCATTCACTTTGCCTAAAGAAAATAACTGCTGTAAATCAGCACATAGTTCTTTAAAGATAAACACTTGGTGTCGGCCATTTTACATGAGGTTCAGTTGACTTTGGATGTACAATCTCCTTGGCAACTGGAATCCTGCGACACACAAACAGCCTAATGCAGTGGTGGGCAATGGGTTAGCAGTCTAGGGTGGGAGCATAACGTATACACTTATGTTTGTATCATTTCTACATGCCATTAAACACATAGCTATAGACATGTAGTGTGTATATCATGTGTGTCTTCATGTGATTGTGGAGTATTCGGTGATTTCACTGAACACAGCTGGGATGGCAATCCATGCACTTTACATAGTTTAGGGAGAACATGAAGTTTGTGTTCCCGTGTATAGTGTAATGTAGGGTGTATTTTAGCTTGTAGGGTATGAAAACGGGGCAGTTATGTGCTAGCCTGGAGTGCATGCTGCAATGGCATTAGAACCCACTCACCCCCACCCCCACACACACCTGTAGGGTGAAGCACTAGCAGTGTGCACCCAATGCATGGGTGATGAATCTAAGTTGGTGGGGAATTTGAATCAGCTGAGCACTGACCCCTATCCCTCAGACATGCTTGATTGGCTTCTAGCATGCGCTACATACAATTCTAAGGGTTCAGTTCTTCATTTGTATGGGATGGATGCATGTGGCTGTGGTGTGCCCTGCACATCACCTCACAGAGAAGGAGATGCACTGATTGAAGAGAAGGTACATAACATAGTTAACCACCCCACCATGACCTGAGGTGACATGAACTGAGGTGACATGAACTGAGGTGACAATTCCTGGTTTCCATTATAAACATACATACATGCATGCATACATACACACATACATATATACATGCATACACACACACACACACACACACACACACACACACACACACACACACACACACACACACACACACACACACACACACACACACACATCCATACATAGGACGTTTTCTATACGTATTATGGGATGGATCCATGGGTATACTTGTACTTATAGTGAATACTATTAGATGCTATATGCAGGAACCTATATTATAAATATATTGTATGCTATTATTAGTTACATCAAGGGGTGTGTCCCAACAGTGTATTCATTGTCACTTTGTAGCTAAGTGTATTCATTACAAACTCACACACACATGCACAAACAAACAAAGACCAGGATGAATACACATATCTGGTGTACAGTCACAAACACTCTGCACACACGCACACTGGTATGTATGCATGCTGAAGTGTACATACATTTGACCATGATTGTTACTAATGATTGCTAACACGTCTGCCCCTCCTGTCCCATGTGTATACAATCCACAGTCTGTGCAAGGAGTGAAAGACACGCTTGGCTGCTGCTATGACAGTCTCTTCAACTCCTACAAGCTCCTAACTGATGAGGACATCAGGTGCATTTGTCTGCTTGTTCATGCATGCACTGTACACACTCACTTGACCTCTCATATGTTATTAGTTTATGCACAATGTGTCCTGTTGTACACTGCTGGTGTACTGTTTCATAACTTGAAGGTCTATTGAGTATTGTCAGGTGCCCACATGCCAAGCTTAGATATATAGCAGCACTGTGATGTGGAAAGGTGCTGGTCTCGCACAGCCGGACCCCTTTCTCCCTCCACTTTTTGGTGAAGCTAAAATGGAGGTAGGAAGAGGTCTGCCTACGCGAGGCTAGGTGGGTGTACTCTCCTCCCCATCCTACTGGCTTGGTTACTCACTCAAGTTCAAGCTTCTCCCATTTCTCTTTAATTTTGCATGATTAATGATCCTGTAGAGCATCAGGTAAAGGGACTTTCAATGTAACATGAGCATGCAACCTTGGACACTCCACAAACACACCTTTTCCATGGTGTATAGATATGTTCCTTAATCATTCCCCCTCCTTTGTTATTGCTGCAACTGTGTGTACAGAATGCATGATATTATGTGTAGACTCCAGTAATGATCCAGGGAATGAATGCAGCAGTTGAGAAATGGGACGGCTCTCCTGATACCAGCTTCTGAGTGTTCTGATCTGGCCTATGTGTCGCTCAGATGCTCTGAGATTTTTAATCGGACTGAAATGCAGCCAAGATTACACACAGCCGATAAATGGTGTATCAAGAGCTATACCCTATTTCTCATGCCTGAACCAGCTGTGAAGCCCCCACTTCATTGATGCAATAGTTACTTTGTTAATTTATATAGTGTTATTATCGTTGGTTATGTTATCTTCTTTGTCTACTCAGCTTACTTGAGCAGTTTACCGACTTCTTTACCAACATCTGGGATGAGTGTGGGGTGACTCCACCGGGGTCCTGCTCAGTGACCCTGACCAATGTAAGCTGTATCCACTGCTGCAAACTGAGCATTAGTGAGACAATCACCATCAGCTTAATTAGTATTAATTAATTGCATTCATCAGAATCAGCTTAATTATATATAATCTTGCCTTGAGGCGAGGTGGTCTAGGAGTCTAAACAAGGTAGACATGAGACGTGAACTGCTGACTACTGCTGACTGCTGACTGATACACGCTGCAAACGGGATAAACAGACACACTTTGTACACCATCAACACTAATGCTAAGTATATAATTTTATCCGTACTTATCATCTATAATATGTTGATTTAGTTTTCAATAGCGTACTATATATATATGTCTTATCTGTTGCACTGCAGCCGTTGGTGGCTACACCTGGTTCTGCTGGCCCCAGGGATCTTTCTTTTGCCACATTGGCACTGCTGGCTGTCATGGGAATGATTGCTGCTTGGATGTGATCCTGTATAATTGTACTTTCATTATTATTAGTTGTAGTAAGGTGCAAACAGGTATTGAATCGGTAATGACAATGTGTAATTTGTATTATAGGACAAGTATAATTACACATGTGATTTGACATAATTATAAGGGTATGCGTGGATGTAAATGATTTAATGAATTAATTGCATCAGGTGAGAACACAATTTGCAGATAAATGTAATGTTATGCAGCTGTCATTGGGGAACAGGACAACTACTTGGTCTAAGCAGTGGTGTCATAGCTTGTCAGCAGTCTATCCTACAGGGCCATATGCTAATTGACAGCATGCAGGAATCCAGTCCAATCCAGCTACTGTAGCTACCTACAGTGACGAATGCACAGAGCTGGGCTAAAGCCAGGGAAATTGCCCCCACCTCTCGTACATAGCTTGATCAGGCTATATAGGCTGTATGAATTAGATATACCAGGTGTATGTTGATTTATTTTGATGGGCAGTGGGCAGCTGGCTAGCTAGACCGGCCAAAACCGGCTTAACCGGTCCGGGATGGTCTAGCGAGTCGGATAAAGCCCACCAGCTGTGAATGATTGCGCGCCTGTGGGTCGGGGGTTCACGAGTAACTGCTCTAATTGCAGGTGTGAGTGTGCATACACAATACCAAAGCCATAGCTATCTTATGTCCACCCATTAGCGTTGTCGCCCCATTGACGTGATTCGCTCCCGCCCTGCACAATGCATGTAGTCGACCGCAGTATACTGTGAACGCAGCTCGGGGCGATGGCGGGGTCAGTGCTGTCTTTTCGGCTCGCCTTGTGCGTGCTTGGCCTTCTTTCACTGAGAGTGAAAGGTAAGAGCTGGAGGGAGAGGGCTGTGCAGTTGGAGTAAGCGGCGGCAAGTGTGTGTGACTGTTTAGTGATTACTGTTGAGTGAGGAATTCTGCGCGGCATTTGTCCTGTTGCTGAAGACTATGAAAAGACTATAGTTTTTGATTAAGTGCAGCGTAGATAAAGCGCCCTTTGAAGTAACACGCTCCGCACATTGATAGGAAAAGAGGTGTCCCTTCTTGGTTTGTAGCCAACAATATTACTGCACCTGTATGTTGTTGTGTACTGAACCATGTGGCCATATTACGAGCGTATGTTATGTTGCTCCTGAATGACCATTGTAATATAGTTAGATGGCAGCTGGAAGATTAGCTGTATAGGATTACATGCCCACTTGAGAGGCACCAATCTCATTGGACAATTGTCCTCCAATAGCCGCGCAGAGTACACAGTGAGAGACGATTTGCAATACAAACTGCAGCAGAGAATTCAATTAGACATGCTAACACAATGGCACTAATTCAATTGATTACCATACCTCATAAGTACCTCGGGGTCAGGATGAAAAGGGAAGGTAGGGAGGATGTGGATTTCGCCTTGCAGAACTCTGCTAAGGATACTCAATAATGATGTTTGAATAGCAAGTGCAGAGCTTGCACTAGCTGCACCTTCTATTCGGGTCATAGCACATAAGGGGTATCCAACGATGAATTTCATTACACAGTATTGACTGCGTAGATTAGTGTTGTTGTTAGGGTTAGGGTTAAGGTTGATTTATATTGCTGACTTTGGCACCCTCTGGTGCCCCCTTATATGTATCTGGAGCCTTCACTTCTCCCTGAGCAACATACAGTATCGTCATTAACTTCCTTGATGTGTGCATGCATGTATACTGTTGCAGGAGGGATGACATCATAAGCTCTATTCCCCTACACTTTGCAGGGCTTGACCATGGTGGAAAAGAATTCTATGTCACCTTTCTACCATATGTTGCACCCAACTATGAAGAGGTGAAGTTGTTCATCACCACTCCTGAGCAAATGCCTGTGACCTTCACCATCAGCGCACCTAGAATGGGGTACTTCCGCAATGCCACAGTGGACCCAGGAGGAGTGAAGGAACTCACCTTCAATGGAGCGAACTATGCTCTCAGGAACACAACTGATCGCTCAAAAGGCTTCATCATAACCACTGAGAACGAGAGACAGATTTTTGTGTACGGTGCACAGCGGGTACCGTACTCAATGGACTCATTTCTGGTTCTCCCGCCTCACGACCTAGGGGCAGAGTCGTACACTTACATGGCTGCAATGATCCATACCAGAGATAGAGGGAACCTTGTCGGTGGATGGAAAGATATCCATGCACTTATTGGAATTGTGTCGGTGGAAGATTGCACTCATTTAACAATCACACCCACGCGTAATGTAACTATTGGTGCTAAGGTAGTTGCCGCTGGTGACAGTATCAATGTTACTCTGCACAGAGCTGAGACACTGCTGATTCCCTGTCTTGGTGACCTTACTGGGACAAAGGTGACATCCAACAGACCCATAAGCTTCTTCTGCGGAGACCAGTGCCCGAAAATACCACGAGGTGTAGAGGCATGTGACCAAATCGTTGAGCAGCTTCCCCCAGTGGAAGCTTGGGGGAAGAAATTTGCTACCGTTCCACTGAAGACAAGAAAAAGCTTTGATGTATTTCGCATTGTAGCGGCATCGCAAGGCACAACTGTGAACATTACCTGTACGCTGCGCAACGGTGACCAAGGTTATGTTAACACCTTCCATTTTAATGAAGGCGGTTTTACTGATGTACAAGTGAAAAGTGTACACTTCTGCTGGGTGGAGGCAGATAAGAGAATCTTGCTTCTCCAGTTTGCGATAGGACAAGCCCGGGACCATGTAGCAAGTGATCCCTTTATGGCCCTCGTTCCAGCTGTCAGTCAATACACCAACATGTTCAAGCTACCAGTGGTGAGGAGTAGTTTCGACCACTACCTCAACATCATCATTCCGGCAGAGCACTATCAACCTGACCAAATCCTCTTGGACAATCAATCGTTGCAGAGCCTAGGACATCGGTTTGTGGCTATTGTTCACAATGGAGAGACTATGGCGTATGCAACCCAGGTGAAAGTCCGTGCTACAACCCACACCCTGAGGCACGGCAACAGTTCAGGAGTCATTGGTGTGGTTGCCTATGGATTTGCTCATGGAACTTCCTACGGCCATATTGGTGGCCTGCAGCTGCCCACTCATTTCAGTAAGTTCATACGTAAAGCTGTGTTTATCTTATCATGGATTTTGATTTGATTTTAATTTGATAGCCTCACAGAAAACAGACAATTATTACTTACAATTCATGCACACACGAATACATGTGTAATGTAGGCCACTTTCAAACAATGAGTCATGACATTGCTACACGGCAAACAAGACAGGTTGGTCTTAGGTTGTAGTGTGGACAGTGTTCTCTCTAGGCTGTTTTTGGGGGGTGCTGCACCCCCCTTTGGTGCAAATATACCCCTATCAGTGTTTCAGAGGCTGCTGCACCCCCCAATAAGAGTCATGGCATACAAACTTGAAAGCTGATCTGTATTCAATAATTATTACCGAACAGTTATACACATGGAAGTACACAGCAACCGATTGTGCAATAGTGACACTCGCAGAGGATAGGGGCTAGATTCGAGACTACTGCTTTGAACTCCACCCCCCTGCACCCCCCTATTTCAAAATTCTGAGGAGAACACTGAGTGTGGAGCTGCTTTATTGCCAGGACAGACCTTAAGCTACATACGTACCTGGCAGAAGTGTGACTACATGTTCAAGGAGGCTATTCCTAGAACATGATTGGCAAGCCTGCGAAAGAGCCAGAGGAAGTAGAACAAGCATGTAGGATGCACAGTTCTCTGGTTCCAGCTAGAAGGTGCATGTAGGAAAATCCTCAACCTGGTACCAGAGAACTGTGTATCCTACATGCTTCAGCCAGCCGAGAAGCCCCCACTTCATAGAACAACCATGATTTGAAACAGCGAGCCGGACAGTTTATATGTGTACATAGCGTAGAAATGAGCAACCCCACATTATGTAGTCTCATTTCCAGACCCATATACTGTATGGTGGTAGTGCAGAAAGTGTCACTTCTTGAGACACGCATGTTCTGGCTTTGAGACTACACACACACTGTGACGCAGCCATTTTAACCAACATCTACGTACATGAAGACATTGGTTAAAATCCCTCCCACCAACATCTTCATGAATAATTATATTGGTTGGAGGGTTGACAGTGTGTGAAACCTAATCCGTTCATTGGTGACAGTATGCCTTCTGCTACCAACAACAACTCACAGATGAGCATGGCCATTTGCATTTCTCTAAAATTTAAACGGTCACCTGTGACTTACTCTTTACAGTGTAACCGCTCAATAGCAGACACGACTGGGACCTATAGCTGGCTGTCCTGTATGGAGAGGTGTCTCTAATTCAGAGGTAGATTAGTACACAGCTAAATTTGTGGTTGAGACTGCAGACAGTGTCCTCATTAGAGAGGTGTCCTTTATTCAGAGTGTCCATTTATAGAGAGGGTCCACTGTAGTGGAAACATTTGGCTAGGACTTGTTGATAGTTGGCGGCTAGTTTGAAACTTGTCAAATGTAATTCCTAGCCAGTTTTTTCACCATTTTACACACTGTTGGTGGCTATGGCAATTACTATTGTTGTATGTCCTGTTGGCTACTGACACTGCACAAGTGCCTGATCAAATGTGAAGACAAGCGCAAGAGCAGTTAAGAGTCTTATTCGTACTTTGTATCTTGGAAGGACGCTGAGATGGCAGGCAGGGATGTGCGGCGGGTACTGGAAGCATCAGCAGCAGTTGCACACCACTGCGTTTGGTTCCTCTGTATTGGCCACCGCCTAACAGCTGAGAGGGGTGTTCGACACCAGTATCCATATCGTTCTATAAACATGATAGCCGGGAATCAGTTATCCATTTCAAATGTAAAGGTTATGACATCCATATTACAAATTAAGCCAATGATTGCATCATAATCTGGTCAACCTGACATTTAAAACTTGCCAAATGCTAAAATTAGAGCATTCACCAACTTTGTTGCTTCGCCAATTTTCCACTTTACAGTATTTTTTTGTCATTTCTATTTTCTGCATGTTAATTAGTTTAATACCAAATAAGGAAACTAGTTCCATATGTAATCTCTCTTGTAGAAGAGCCACAGACCCTGGATCCAGTTATTGAGTTGACAGCTATTGAAGTCACCTCCACTTCCTTCACCATTGCCTGGAAACTTTCGCAAGGAGATGTGGGGAACGGGGACATCTTCTACTGCCACATTGACGTGACCGACATGGAGGGGAGGAGAGTGGAGCACCACAGCAAAGTTAACTGTACCGTCCCAAATTTCAGAGTACTAGCGCTGACTCCTGACCATGTCTATGAAGTGACAATAGGTGCTGTTTTGGGAAAGGGAGTTGCTCCTTCAGTAACAATATTTGTCAAAACAAGCCCAGCAGCAAGCCCAACAGCAAGCCCGACAGCAAGCCCAACATCAAGCCCAACACCAAGCCCACAATGTACGTATGTTTGTATACAAATGTCCGTATTAGTATCTATCCCATAATATCCTGCCCACTTAAAAGGCAGCTTATTACAGACACTTGCAGTTGTTATTAGATCACCACTATGGAAATATTATTATAATGCATAATGGGCAAGTGCTATTCATTCTACCATAAATTAAGTGTAGTATTAAAATGAGTGGTAATGAATTTCATTTTTTTGTTCCGATGTTTGTGATCTCCACAAACGGTGTGATTTTACTACTTTCCTGTCAGATTTGATTCTTCCAGTTTCTGGTATTTCTAACTAACCACCCATCTTAACACTATTGTATTGTAACCTCAGTTATGTGCGAATTTGTCGCTTCAGCTGTGATATCATCGTAGCAGCAGCAACTCGCCAATTAACAGTGAATACATTTCTCCACATTATTACAATGGCCTCCTGTGACTTTATTCTGTATGGGTTTGGGCTCAGTTGCTGGTCTTTTTCTCCTGTCGCCTTTCTCCTGAGCTGTTATGTCCTACAAAATAGAAGCTTCTTTTGTTCATATTGTCTATACGTATCAGTTAGCCAAGTTGGTTCTGCTGGCATTGTTTCTCTGAATGGATAGCACTTGTCTTTACAAAACGTAAGGACTTGCAGTAATTTCCTACATGTACATTCATAGGTAGAGTACTGATCAGATGCGGTGTGTCTATGCTGGCTACATGTGTTTCAACCTCTTTAGTGGCTCCGGACCCGCCCACTGAGGTGGTAGCTCATGAAATCACCTCAACCTCATTCACCATTACCTGGAAGCCTTCGCAAAGTAATGTGGGGAGTGATAACACTGTTTACTACCTCATCAACGTGACAGATACGGAGGGGAAGAAAGTGGTTCTTCACACCAAAGATAACGATGCCATTCCTGTTTTGAGAGTTGCGAAGTTGGATCCTGACCACGTCTATCAAGTAACAGTGGCTGCTGTTTCAGGAGAGGGAATCAGCTCCTCAGTAACACTCTTTATCAAAACCAGTGCTGTGAACCCTGTCTTAAGCCCAGGCACTGGTACGTACGCACAAGCACACGTATGAAGGCGATTCTATGTGCTGGCTATTCTATTTATGGTGTGCTTAGCCGTGTGTACTGTGTGGTAAAGCTGATTCAGTTCTAGAGAAAGACCTACCGGCAGTTGCTTGCATGGACTTGGTGGTCACCTTTGATCTACTATACAGTAGCTCTCTTGATGTCCTGTGTGTGTATGTACGCAGTGATTGCTTTTATTTATGTACGTTTGTGTAGTTCAAGTGGAATGGTGAAAGAGTGGTATCAGAGTGATTGTTTCGTGTCCTTGCCTTTTCCCCAGGACCTGTGCCAGACACTAAGACGGACGACCACAGCATTATCCTTACAATCACATTGGGGAGCGTGATCGGGGTTTTGCTGCTTGTTCTCATTGTAGCAGTCATTGTTGGGATGTGCATATGCGTTTGCCTGCATAAGTGCAACAAACAACCGCAGGAAGCAAAGGCTGACCCTGACAGTGGTAAGAATGCTACTGGGCTACATACGTACCTTTGTACGTATGTATGTACGTACATACACTGTGTGTATATTCCGTTAGTCCCTCACACTGTGGCTAGTGCGAGTGAATATTATAATACAGTGGAACCTGTCTAAGATGGTCACTGTGTAAGGCAGCCACCTCTCTAAAACAGCCAGCCTCCCTGGCCCCAGATAGCACTAAAGCATTGGAATCTATCTCTGTAGAGCAGCCACCTCTCTATAATGGTCAGTTAGAACTGGCCCACAGGCGGTTGTCTTAGCCAGGTTCGCTGTACTCTGATCCAGCCCCTATCCTTCTGTGCTTGCCACTGCTATTGCCCACTTGTGGGGGATTCTTTTGATGATTGCACCAAAGTAGTGATGGTAGGAATAAGATCAGAGACTATGGCACTGTAGAGGTTCATTGCTACGTTGGATGACCAGCAACTGATCTTGATGAGCATATACTTAACTGAATCAATCAACAACTTATTACAGGATGTTTCGGTCACATATAATCCTTTCTCAACTGTGTACGAATGCGTTTTTGTACACAGTTGACAAAGGGTACATTGCAGAAACGTTCTGTAATCAGTTGTTGATTGACTCTGCTGTCCATGTGCTCATCTAGATCAATTCGCTAGTATATCTGACTCTTTCTTATAATTATGCATGCATGTATTGTGATATTTTTATGCTAACAGGCACAACCACCTTTTACATATACATGCACTGTATACTGCTTCTGCTTCTAGTGTTGCTTCTCGATCCTTCAAATTTCCATAGAAATTGCTATCTATGATACCATCCCTGGAGAAGCTCTTCCAATGCAGCCGAATCCAGCTTATGGAAATTTCCATCACTACCAGACTCCAACATCCAAAGAGACTGAGAAGTGAGAGCTGGCGATCGTCGACATCATCACGCCATTGCCATAACATGATATGTAATGACATTTAAGTATAACTGCTGAAGGTGCACAGCATACAGTAGACAGCTTAACCTACAGCATTGCAAACAGACTGTATGTATACGTCTATTTATCTACTAGTTACATCATGTACCAATCCATATAATAATGATATGAAATGGTATATATGGCATGCATGCATTGCAGTATAGTGTGCTATGTGGAGTAGCTATAATGTATAGTATATGGTTGGTTTTAAAATAATTTTGTGGAGCTGGGAACCCACCTTAGCTGATCCACTCTTATCCGTTCACTTTACACATCTGATCATGCACCCTTTACTGTATCTAGGGACCAATCTATATAATACTGTTATGAAAGGTATGTGGCACGGGGAAAGCTTCAACCCAAAAATTCTGACATGCATCCAAATCAAGCTATAATATATGTTTTATATAAAAGAGAGCCTAAAATACGGCATATATACACTTTTTCAAGGGGTGGGGAGAAGGTCTCCAGACCTCCTACCTGTAGGGTGTGCTTATAAGTAATTAATCAACATCGATCCCTCCCACAAACGTCTGCTCCCTGGGCCGGGTGGAGAACTGCATGTATTATAGTCGCGCGCCCGGTCGCTTCGATTTCCACGCGTACTATTATTGCGTAATCGTTATGGGGATGTGTGGATGCAAAGGCTGTCCCTGTCGAGACTCTATCGATCTGCCAACAATTCCATCACCCTTCTGTCTGATCATCAGACTAGCGCTAGCTATTATTATACCACTGGATTTTCATATGACTTCAGGTCCAAGGCAGACATCGGCCATTCATTGTACACATGCCGCTGTGTGCGTTGCGCGACACTTCAAAGCAATTTGCACGCGTTCCGAGCAATCGTGTCTTGCCCGTATAGGTTTCCGAGGTGCCAACTCTGCGATGGGGCTTGTATCGCTTTACCAGGGCACGTTAAGCGTGCTTGTTCTTCTTTCGTTGGAAGTACAAGGTTAGCCAGCCAAGGGTATCCGTAGGGTAACGTTTATGATGATAAGCATGAAGTGTTTGTTGTAAACACTAGCTGTGTGTGCTAGCTCTATGCTCTCGCCCACATGCACAGGGCTTGACCATGGTGGAAGTGACTTCTACGTTACATTTCTACCATTTGCTGTGCCTCAACTGTACAAAGAATTGAAAATATATGTCACCACTCCCGAATCTGTACCTGTAAACTTCACTATCAGTGCCCCCGGAACAGGCTACTTTCACAGGGCCACAGTGGACCCTGGAGAGGTGAAGGAGTTCACTTTTCATGATGACAGTTATGCAGTCCAGAGCACAACTGATCGTTCAAAAGGCATCATCATAACAGCTGAGAACGGGAAACAGGTTTTTGTGTACAATGCGCAGGACATGGACAGAGCAACGGACTCACTTCTGGTTCTCCCGCCTCACGACTTAGGGGCTACATCATACACGTACATTGCTGCAATGATCCACACTCTGGATAGTGCTACCTTTAGCATTGATTCTGATAATTCTGATAATTCCAATTCTGATTCTGAATCTGATTCTGATAATTCCAATTCTGATTCTGATTCTGATTCTGATTTTGATGCTGACCCTGTTGAAAGTCATGAAGACATTCATTCACTTGTAGGAATTGTATCTACAGCTATTGAGACACTATTAACAATCACACCAACTTGTCATGTCACAATTGGCACAGAAACAGTTGAAGCTGGTGACAGTATCAATGTCACACTGGCCAGAGCTGAGACACTGCTGATTGCCTGTGTCGGTGACCTTACTGGGACAAAGGTGACATCCAACAGACCCATAAGCTTCTTCTGCGGAGACCAATGTCCGTATATTCCAAGTGGTGTACCATACTGTGACCAAATTGTAGAGCAGCTTCCCCCAGTGGAAGCTTGGGGGAGACAGTTTGCTACTGCACCACTGAAAACAAGGAGTTTTGATGTTTTCCGCATTGTGGCTTCAGCAAATAGCACAACTGTGATCATCAGGTGTACACATCACAGTGGTAGCCAAGGGTATGTAGACACATTTGTTTTGAATGAAGGTGGTTATACTGATGTAGCTACAAGTAAGCAGCACAGATTTTTGTTGGATGGAGGCGGACAAGAGAATCTTACTTCTCCAGTTTTCAGTGGGAACCAGAGCAGACTCTATGCCAGGTGATCCCTTCATGGCCCTTGTTCCAGCTGTCAGTCATTACACCAACACATTCACTCTACCAGTTGTGGATTCCTCCTTGAATGATTTCACCCACTACCTCAACATCATCATTCCGGCTGAGCACCATCAACCTGATCGAATCTTCTTGGACGATCAATCGTTGCAGAGCCTAGCACTTGAGTTTGCTGCTATTGTTCACAATGGAGAGACTATGGCGTATGCAACCCAGCTGGAAGTCAGTGCTACAACCCACACCCTGATACACGACAACAGTACAGGAGTCATTGGTGTCACTGCATATGGATTTGCCTATCGTGCCTCCTACGGCCATGTTGGGGGCATACGAATTCCTCAGTTTAGTGAGTTTGTGCATGCCTGTGTTAGCTACATATATGGGGGCAGTAGGAATATCACTGACCACCACACTCTTGGTCAATGATGCCTCCGCCATATTGGTTGCCAGTATATATTATGTGTAATAGACCCTGGATGAGGATCCGGCGCCCCTGGCACAGTGGATCAGCTCCTGCCTGAATAATTATTATGCATTTACTTATAATTATTATATAATTAGAGCATTATGTTACACTGCAAACTCTTTGCAGCTCAACTATACTTGCATTGACTTTGCAGCTCACTTGTTATTCTTGTCTGCACTACGTAGGCACTGGCACAGAAACCACAGAGAATGCAATAGACACATGCACTGGAGACAATGCAATGGAGTCTGTAAACAATACGATGGAGTGTGCAGACAATACGACGGTGTCTGCAGACAATACGACGGTGTCTGCAGACAATACGACGGTGTCTGCAGACAATACAACGGTGTCTGCAGACAATACGACGGTGTCTGCAGACAATACGACAGTGTCTGCAGACAATACGATGGTGTCTGCAGACAACGCGACAGTGTCTGTAAACAATACAACGGAGTTTGCAGACAATGCAGTAGACACTTTACTAACAGAACCAAGCAGTGTTGCCCTCACAACTGTGCTGTGGAGTCTTGTGGGACTTCTGACGCTCGTATCAGCGGTCAGCCTGTGTATGTGCACAATACTGAGCATTTGCCTATGTGTGTGCTTCACTCACAGAAAACAGGACAACACAGGCCATGGTAAGTTTGCTTGAAAGCAGTTGCTGTGCCGTCTCTGTATCAGCCGTTATATGAATATTTGTATGCATGTATGCCTATGTAATATATGATGTACAATATTTGTATGCATGTACGCCTATGTAATATATGATGTACAATATTTGTATGCATGTATGTACGCCTATGTAATATATACGTATGATGTACAGTCTGAGCTGATAGTGGCTCATAGCTACGGCAGATTCAGAATGATGAATAGTGAGCAATCACGTAGTCCATGTTATTAATTTGTAAGACATTTTGACTGTGAGGGGTTTCGTCAGTTACAAAACATGTACAGTCATGCAGTTAGTATCAGTATGAATGCAATTATGAACATTTTGTGTAAAAATTATATTATGAAGGTGCATGCATGATCTGTATAATTCATGTTATATACATATATTAGTATATATACTGTACTGGTGTGTATTTACTATACTTGTATATACGTATACATAATTATACCACTATTCTAAGTGGAGGTCCATTGTTGATACTGTCGCATAATCATTATCCTGTCATCTGTTTACCCACTCATGAACGTTGCAGTAGACAGCACACCTGCGCCACACCTTGATCGGAGTGACAGTTTCCAAGTGTATGTAAATCCAGCTTATCAGGGTCATCAGCAGCAGAGAGAGAAGAATGCAGCAGCGGATACTAGTATATATGAATATATATAAAAGCTTGGTCTCATTGCCTCATATGCAGCCATTAATTATATATGCCATCTTCACAATATAATGGAGCCACTTACGTGTACAAGTGATTAACCATTACCTAAACACATATTATTTTATTCACAGCATGTAAACTTGTACCTTCTTATGTAGAATGCTCCAGTAATAAGCTTAAGTGTAATAGTATATAATTATTATTATGTATAATTATATCAAATATCAATCATAATTATATGCTATGTTATTATTGTACTATTTTGCTTATGAAATTCGATGAACTCAGCAACACGATCAATGAATCAAAACATATCAAAGAACGCAACTCACTGACAAACACCAGAGCACGTGTACAGCACATGGCCAGCACTGAGCATGTGCATGAGCACATGGCCAGCTCTGAGCATGTGCATGAGCACATGGCCAGCACTGAGCACGTGTACAGCACATGGCCAGCTCTGAGCATGTGCATGAGCACATGGCCAGCACTGAGCACGTGTATAGCACATGGCCAGCACTGAGCACGTGTATAGCACATGGCCAGCACTGAGCATGTGCATGTGCACATGGCCAGCACTGAGCATGTGCACAACACATGGCCAGCACTGAGCATGTGTACAACACATGGCCAGCACTGAGCATGTGTACAACACATGGCCAGCACTGAGCATGTGTACAACACATGGCCAGCACTGAGCATGTGTACAACACATGGCCAGCACTGAGCATGTGTACAACACATGGCCAGCACTGAGCATGTGTACAACACATAGCCAGCACTGAGCATGTGTACAACACATGGCCAGCACTGAGCATGTGTACAAACCAGCACTGAGCATGTGCATGTGCACTTGGCCAGCACTGAGCATGTGCATGAGCACATGGCCAGCACTGAGCATGTGCACCAGAAAATGTAAAGTTATATACTTGTCATAGTAAATTATAATATAGTTATTTATATATTATTATAATTATATTATATAGTTGCAAAAGAAGTCACCCCCACTACAATAGTTACAATAATCAAGTAACACTTCATACAAGAGGGAAGTCAGGCATTATAAGTATGGCACATGAATCAATAATATTATAGAATATATTATTAGTACTGTATATGAACTTGTATAATTAATGCCTTTAATAAATACTTAAAATTTAATGTTTAGCTATATGCTATCTATACTCAATAAGACTTGGTACAATTTCCAAAATAATATTATGTTAAACAGATTGCTACTTAATGTAGTTCTGCCTATGCAGCATTGCGGAGTATCTTGTCCAGAGAGGCAAGGAGATACTCGGCATTGGACTGGGAGAAGACCATGGGAGGGGAGAACTTGAGTACGTTGTCATGGACACCATTCACCGTCCAAACCACCTGGAACTCTTCCTTCATCCTGTGCATGCATAGCATCCAAGCAAGTCTTATTATAATATGTAGACATGTGTGGAGTTCTAGCTTCTAACAGCATGCATATTATATACTTGCAGGAGCTCATGCAGTAAGTGACCATAAAAATGTGATTCTACTGCGCATCATCCTGCATTATCACTGAACACTACTGAGGAGTGATGATGAACTGTACAGCTGTGTATATACCGATGTGCTCTACTGTTCATATACATATCACATACACATTATAATTATCATTATTATGTGTGCAGACTCTGTCTCCTGCATTTTTATATACCTCCTGTGTACTGTGGCAGCCAGCTCTGGGTTGGGCTCCCGTGTGACTGGGTCCTTGACTAGATCAACGCCAATAAACAAGCCTAATCCTCTGCATACATGAAATAGTTGATTGCAACCGTGTGATGGGAATTATAGCACCACACCCGGCCATTAGAGGAGCTTCCATCGGCCTCCTTTTGCATGCACAGTAACAAACATACATGACAGACAACGAATATATGGACCCTCTTCCACTAATAAGGAAAATACAGGCAACAGACAAGCCTGCAGCTGCATGCACTTAAATTACTTAATTTTATGTACTTTTCCATACATACCTGCCTGTATAAATAATACACCCCACATATAAATGGTATAGCTTCTTTTGAGCACACAGTGTACATATTATGCAATATATACATATAGTATGGTGATTGCACAACCATATGAACTTTAGCATTGCGAGGTGATTCAATATGTTTATATTGTACTGTAGGAGGTCCATAGCCGATATCGTATATACGACCCAAGGTAAATATGCCGCCGAGGTCGTATATAGAGGCTATGGACCGACCTACCATTTTATATATACTATATACTATGGTGAGTGTGCAACAGACGAACCTTTTGCCTAAAAATGCTTCGCAAAATGACGCCATTTTTGTCCCAAAAGCATATTGGATATATGCGACCACTTCGCAATACTTAAGTTCTATGGTTGTGCAATCACCATGGTATATATAATTATATATATATATATATATATATATATATATATATATATACTATATACTATGGTGAGTGCTACATTGGACTTTCTGTATGCCAGCTAGTGCCTTATGGTGTGGTGCACTTTAATAATGATTGATCGATTGATTGATATATGACCCGAGGTAAATATACCGCCGAGGTCGTATATAGAGACTATAAACCGACCTACTATTATATTGTACGGAGAGCGTGCAACAGATGAACCTTTTGCCTGAATATCTTCTCGAAACAACACCATTCTGTCCAAAGTCCATATTGAACGACCTCACCATGCTTAAGTTTCTATGGTTGTGCAATGACCATACTATATTATAGTGATTGTACTTGACACTGCCACCCACCTCACATCCCCGATGACCTGGGGGTGCTTTGCTTTGAGTGCCTCCAGCTCTGCCAGCATGAACTCACCAACTCTCGCTGCATGCTCCTGCAAATGCTCGTCTTCAATCACACACAAGGTGGCCTCTGCTATTGCCATAGAAACAGGATTGCCGCCGTACTGCAGAATTTGCACAGGAATTGTTGCAGTACTATGCACTGGCAAGTCATGTGACATTAACGCTAGTTCCGTCATCCTTTCCCTGTATAGACAATGTACATACTTACAGATTAGTGCTGCATACAGTCATCCATATAATGGGGGAGTGATTCGTTCCACATGCCTGTGTCCATATGCATGCAGCATAACACAGCATACTCCCCAGCACATGTTACATGTATACAGTGACGTCGTCCACCAGGACTTGGTCATGCATTGCATTCGTGTCATTTACAGCTCCTTACGCACACTGGGGAAAATTGATGGCGCAATGGAATTGTGCAGTTCAGCAGTTTTCTGACTGGTGACAATTGCAGATATTGGGTGGCCATTTCCAATCCCCTTGGCCATTGTAACAACATCAGGCACAACACCTGCATATAAATTGTATACATGTGACAGTGTTCAGGAAATTCATATACAGAGAGAGATGGAAATAGAACAACACACTCACCTAGCATGAGCAGAATGTGCAGAATGAATAGCTTCTCACCTTGTTGCTCAAACATCCAAAAATGTTTGCCTCCTCTCCCAAACCCCACCTGTATCTCATCAGCGATGCAAAGACCACCTGCCTCACGGACATACCTAAATTTTAAGCAGAGCAAGGAGATAGGCAATTTACACCTTGTACACTGATTACATATATACACCTTTATACATAGCACTCAATTCAAGCATATTTGACATGAAAGTTATTAGGCATGCTGGAGTTGATAGCAGGATGATTATTTTGGACGATCAAGCACGCCAACAAATGGCTCGTCACTTCTTAATTGTCACTTCAATGCAACGTTTCGCCCATCACGGGCTTCGTCAGGCATACAGCAATTAAGAAGTGACGAGTCATTTGTTGGCGTGCTTGATCGTCCAAAATAATCATCCTACCAAGCATATTTGAGTATATATAGTATCATATGCATGCATCTCTCACTTGTAGACTGCTTTGAGGTAGCCCTTGGGTAGGATTATCTCGCCACCTGGGCCTACGGCTGACTCACAGATAAAGGCAGCAATCTGAAGCCAAGGAACTTGACAGAGTAACAGTTCGAGGCATGCCATATATGCAAGTCAGAATTGGAGCTTCTTGACTGCAGCTGACATTCTAGCTGCACAGTTTAACAGCACACACTCGGCGCACCTTCTTTCCCTTGCTGTGTGCTTGGTCAATGAGTTTCTTCACCTCTTCAGCATACAACTGTCCAGCGGTCTCTGGGTCCCTGTACTTCCCTCGGTACACATCTGGCAAAGGTGCCTGTGTGTGTATGCATATGCATAGGCGCGCACTTCATCAAAGCCAATATATACATGCAGTCCTTAATCTGATTTGACTCCCTACATATGTATACGTACATACTAATAGGCACAATCAGTGTATCAGTGTAACCAGCTCACCAAAAGTGTATGCTCCCCGCACCACTTCATGTCTCCCTTCCACTTGTAGCTGCTGATGTCCATCAAAGACTGGACAAGACCAAAATACCCTCTACAGCCGCGTGCAAATAGACCGACAGGCAGCAAGACAGTTGGCAGAGACATCTCATCTTTGCACTGGTACTGGTGCCGCTTACTGGTCTACTGCAATCACTTCAGTGCCTCCCGTCACTTCTTTGGCTATCCGCAGTGCCACATCATTGGCTTCTGAACTATACCAAATCAAAATTTGATATATAGCACCATGTATGCATGCTCCTCCTCTCCAATATTAAATTATTATATTATGACAATAATAGATTATACATGTGAAGAGGAGCATAGTAGCCTGGTGTATAATTAGCATGTCCAGTAGACCCAAGAGGCGGAATGTCAATCAGCCCAATTTCAATTGAGGGAGTACCAACATTTCCTGTATTAGCCTTCCATAGAATCCTCAATTAATGATATCGTCGGTTTTGAAAGGGGTTGTGTACTTTTGCAGAAAGCAGTTGATATATGTACATTCAAGCATATACTGTGTATATAACTATGTATATAATATATGTAACATATATAGTATGGTAGGGAGGTTTATAGCCGATATATACGACCTATATAGCTATCTTCTATAGTAACAGAATGTATATATTATCTCCCAGCAACACAATGCTGCTCCTCACCCTGAGCTGAAGAACAGACAACATGACAACTCATCAGGGAGAGTCTGGGTCAAATGCTTGGCATATTTGACGGCAAGACTGTCAAGGTAGCGTGTATTGATGTTAAGAGTAGCCATTTGCTTCGTGCCTGCTTCAACAACACGGTGATGACAGTGTCCAACTGCAACAGAAGACAAAATAAGCAAAATCAAGTACATTACAGCAGGCAATCAGAAGTCATAATTATAGAAGATCTTGTAATTAAAAAGCTATAATACATGCTAGCAGCTCAAGAAGTACTTCATTAGCTGACATGTACAGACAGCTATATATTTGAGAATAAGTCACATAGAAAAGTAGTGAAATCAATTGTAGAAACTAAACACATTGAATGCTCAGTAGAAGTAGAAGCATCCTCGTGCCACGGAAGAACAGTTTTGTGCAATAATTGAAAAGCACAATCATAACAAGTGTGCTGTATAAACGATTAACACATATGTATGTATACATACCATGACTAATATTGTTTACACAATCTAAATACTTGATCCCTTGGTCATCAAAAAGGTATTGTCCTTCTCCACGCAGAATCCACAAAGGGTCATCTGGGTAGAACAACTTGAATCCCGGGCTGCAACAATGAACAGAACACATTGTCTTGCATGCAGATGACCTGCAGCATTGCATGCAGTTCAAAGTGCATATAAAATATACGTATGTACCCACATGCATGCATGTGAGAATGAGCACAAGTATACCAGTATTTATCGGTAATTATTCTGCACCCTGTACCAGCATAAAACGTCAGGGACAAAGAGGGTATTCTTGACATTGAAACAAACTGGCCAACGTTTGCCAGCTATACACTTACTGGAAAACATTTTACCCTCGAAATACTTGTTACCCTCCCTACATCTGGCAACCTTTCTAGCTAAATTAGAATGAATTTCCGCACACTAAAAGGTAATATTTGAGGCATGACCATGAATGTGGGTGCACTGAACTTCAGACTGCAGTTTGTAGCTTCGGTATAATGGAAGTCGGAGTATAACACATATATAGCTTATTGTTTAAAACTGTGTAATAATTATAATAATGTAGTCTTCTATAGGCGCATCAAAAGGTTGCCGGGTGTAGGGATGGTGTAAATGTAAGTGCAAAGTGTCTTGATGCACTGGTGACCTGAATTGTCACAATCTAACACCCCTCCTTGTCCCTAATGTGTTTCCACCATGGTAGGTTCTTTCATGCAGCTATGTACACGTGTTTAGAGACTGAGAACCATCTTTACATCTACGTGTTCTTGTATAGAAACCTTTTACCTCTTTGTGTCATTCCTTTTTGTGGAGTGCAAGCTGCACATGTCATGGAAGCCTTGCAAAAATGATGAACCACAGGGTAATGCACAGTATATATATATAATTGCAACTAATCTGAGGAACCTGCCTGTTGGGCAATTACTAATGCATGGGAACAGCAAGCTAGTAACATGAGCTGGTTTTCTAGGGCTTGGAAAGCCCTGTCGCCGTGCCTGCACCCATTAAGGAACCCATGTGCAAGCACTTATTAGAAGGCGCCTGTCAATAATGAAGTTGTAGGTCTGCAGCATGCATGCATGCGTCTTCCTAGCTCACAAAGTGTCAACTCTAGGCCCTACATGCATGGGTACAAGCATAGAACTGAGAACTAAACTCTTAGCAGATAGCAGTGTACATGCAGAAGGTTCCCTGCTATTGAGAAGCCACAATGCTTAATTAACTAGCTGTAGCCATGGTGAGGCAATGTTGTGATGAAGCATTCTACTCAACACTGCTGCTGTGACTATGGGACATGAGTACACCTGATCAGAATTGCCTCTTCCGTGCAACATTGCACCAGCATCTAGGACAGTGTATCATGCATGCTATAGAGGAGATCACTTACGGAAAAAATTGCTTCCTATCAGAGAGAAGGCGAGACTTGTCGAGTTGCGAGGAAGCTCCTCCAATTTGGCTGTCAGAGCTAGATGGATCCCACTGGGCTGTAGCCTGCTTGGGGTCCTCCACACCGTTGATGTCGTGCCCGCTCATTTTGCTGTTTGGCTCTCTCTATATATACGTAGCTTACAGATATGCTCTCGAATCGCTGACCAGAGATGGAGCACTTGTAGGGATCGAGTATCGGCTGGGAATATCCTGGCTCGCTAGACGGTCCAAGTAAAACGTCCAGTGGCAAATCTTAATTCTGCATGTGGATCGGGGCGCGCGGCTATAGGTGCTGAAACCCTAAGGTGCTGTCACACCGCCTTTCAAACGGCTCCTAACAGCCATGTACTTCAAAATCGAATTAAGTGAAGTTATATAGTGCGTTATACAGGTTTTGGCAAGCGCGAGCTCGTGAACGGAGAGCGAGGAGCGGCTTCGTCCTATACTCCTATACACAGAGTGTCAACAGAAACTATGCCGGGACCAGTGCTGTTTTACCGAGTCGCCTTGTGCATGCTTGCTCTTCCTTCACTAGTGAAAGGTAATCGCGCGGGGCATACGTATTATGAATGTGGACGAGTAGGTGGACGGGTATGTATGCGCGGCGGCTGTGCGCATATATATTAGGATTCCTTCTCAGTTTTCGTTTATGTTGCGAACGGCTGATGGCATGGTAGTAGCTAGCTATAGCTGGGGCGCATGCATCTATATACTGAGGTAGGCTGTCTGAGCATGTATGTGAACAGGTAGTTGCTACAGTGACCACTGCTACGTGTGCAAAAGCTCTCTGGTGTTTTATTATAGCTACGAATTAGTGGTTGTGCACATTGAAGAAATGCAGAAGGGGTTAGCTCTACTCTAGCTATTTAGGTTGCTGCAAAACTGCCTATACCCACCCAGGAGTCGCCTATAGCATGCATGCATCATCTGTGATGTGTGCTGTCTGGACATGTACGTATTGTTCCCGGGTATCAATGTCAAGACTTTAGTATGGGTGTAGTCGATCAGTGAACATGTATATAAATGTGATGTATATCGAGCTCAAATGGTATAATATGATTATACATGTACTTAACATGCAACCCATGTCATATATATTTGGAAACCCTGAGTGCCATGCTATCAGAGTATATTGTGGAGAATGGCCCCAGGGATCCTGATTCTTCTTAAATACATAATAATGCTCTTGAAATTCCTTTATATGTTGATACATATTTTGGTGGCACATAATGTCAGCTTTGCTACTTTCATCCTTCCATATGCAGGGCTTGACCACGGGGGAAGTGACTTCTTCGTCACATTTCTACCATCTGTTACGCCTATCCCAGATGTACATGTGAAGTTGTTCATCACCACTCCTGAGCGAGTTCCTGTGACCTTCACCATCAGCGCACCTGGAGTGGGGTACTTTGACAGGGCCACAGTGGACCCTGGAGAGGCGAAGGAGTTCGCCTTCAGGGCAGAAGACTATGCTCTCAGTAACACAACTGATCGCTTTAAAGGCATCATCATAATGGCTGAGAATGAGAAACAGATCTTTGTGTACGGTGCCGAAGACATGACATATGCAACAGACTCTTTTCTGGCTCTCCCGCTTCATGATCTAGGGGGTGAGTCGTACACTTACATTGCTGCAATGATCCACACTTTGGACAATAGTACCTTTTATGATAATTATGAAGAAATTCATTCACTCATTGGAATAGTATCAGCGGAGATGGACACACTCCTAACTATTACGCCTACTCAAGATGTAACTATTGGCACAGAATCAGTTGAAGCTGGTGAAACTGTTCTTGTTACACTGCACAGAGCTGAGACACTGCTGATTCCATGTCTCGGTGACCTTACTGGGACAAAGGTGACATCCAACAGACCCATAAGTTTCTTATGCGGAGACCAATGTCCATATATTCCAAGTGGTGTACCATACTGTGACCAAATTGTAGAGCAGCTTCCCCCAGTTGAAGCTTGGGGGAGACAGTTTGCGACTGCTCCACTGAAGACGAGAAAGAGCTTTGATGTGTTTCGCATTGTAGCAGCCAAGAGCAATACAATTGTGAGCATTAGCTGTGTAATGCAAAATGGTACGCAAGGGTATGTTGACACTCTCACTTTAAGTAAAGGTGGATCTGTTGATGTACAAGTGAACAGTAGAGAGTTTTGTTGGATGCAAGCAGACATGAATGTCCTACTTCTCCAGTTTGCGGTGGGAATCACGGCTGACTCTGTACCGAGTGACCCCTTCATGGCCGTTGTTCCAGCTGTCAGTCATTACACCAATTTCTTGACATTGCCGATTGTGAATTCAACATTTAATGATTTCACCCACTATCTCAACATCATCATTCCAGCTGAGCACTATCAACCTGACCAAATCTTCTTGGACGGTCAATCGTTGCAGAGCCTAGCACTTGAGTTTGCTGCTATTGTTCACAATGGAGAGACTATGGCGTATGCAACCCAGCTGGAAGTCAGTGCTACAACCCACACACTGATACACGGCAACAGTACAGGAGTCATTGGTGTCACTGCATATGGATTCGCCCTTCATGCCTCCTATGGCCATGTTGGAGGCATGCAACTGCCTCAGCTCAGTGAGTTTAGTGAGTATCTGATTGCATTTTTTGTTAATTTGTATAATTAAAGTTGCACAAATTTAATATGTTCTACACTAATATCCATTTTCCAACAATTACTGCCAATATTACAGTATGTTGATTTGATTAATGGTGGAACTCTAATTAATTACTTTTTGTGTTCAAATTCATTTCTGATTTAGATCTGATTATTTCATGACATGCAACTTTGTTTGTGTCATGGATAAAAAGAGGGGACATGTCTTCCCCCCCAATTTCACAAACAGGGCACAGATGGTTTTGGCCCACATAGATTTATTGACCTGTCTCACCTTTGTGACCTTTGATTTAGCTATAAACTACTCAAATCATTTTAAACAACATAAAAATTGTCCACATAAATATGATTACATGCAGAATTGCCTGATAAAGATATTAGCTTCTGGTAATTTGTTGCATGGTCAGATGACATGCACTCAGGCAAAATAATGCATGAAAGCAATAGCTATGTATCTGTATAATTTTTCACCATTTTTATCTTGTACAGGCAACACCAACCTTCCTGCCGATGCTGCACCAGATTGCAACAGTACTGTCATTATCATCATACTGGCGAGTATTTCAGGCTTTCTTGTGCTCATTCTAGCAACAGTCATACTTGGCATATGTATTTGCCTCCATGTGCACACCTCTCGTAGAAAACGCAAAGAAGCCGGTGAGATAAAACCTTACATATTATAATAGTTGGTAGCTACATCCTGGCAATATATATGATTATGTCTACACAAAGTGTAGAGATGGTGATTGTACAGTGTACCATGCACTGTGTGGCTGCAGTGACAAATGGCATAATAATCACTGGGTGTTATGCCGACCTGACCAGGTCAATAAAATTGCTCCCTGATCAGGGGGACCATGTCGACTTCCTGTTTGCTCCAACCAGTCGTCACCTCCGCAGTCATCCATCAAAATGTTGTTCCCTTATTATTGGAATCATCAGTGTAGCAAATTGGTTGTGATCAATGCTACTGGCTGTGTATACATACCTCTAAATCCGCCACAACTGAAACACTCGTGGTTTCACTGTAGCAGTTGCAGAGTGTCTATATCTATTAGTGTAAATTGCTATCACGACAGTGCAATGCATGACTGCAGTGCGCTGTATAGGCAAAGATGGGGCTTATACCCACTGTGTAGCATGTTATATAGTTACAGATGGTGTATAGTAACACTAGATATTATATGCCACCCTGACCAGGTCAATATATAAAAGCAATCTATGTGGCCAGGAGGACCAGAGTCCAATTTGTACCAAATAGTAATCATTTTGACAGTCATCCAGCAAACAAATGATTGTTGCCACTAATAGGGTGTTGGTCCCTTATGGCCATAGATCAATTCTATTGACTTGGTCAGTCTGACGTTATGTCCAGTGATTAGTACCATTTGTTATATATATTGTTCCAGGATGTCCTGGAACACTGTTCAAGCCTGATCACTTCGGTGGTATAGAATATTGTATTGTTATATATATTATATTTGCTCATTTTGCCATTTGATGTGAGGATGACTGTGTGGGTATACGTGTGAGTGTATATATACATGTAAATACTGTGTCCTCTCAACTTCTACAGACATAATACAAGGAGACAGTGTTCCTTTGCAACAGAACCCAGCTTATGAATGTCTGCCAGAGCGTCTGAAGCAGACGGGCAATACCTACCAGGAAGTGAGACGAGGTAATCTGCCATCAAGCTCATCGTCTGAAGGCCGTTATGCTTAATGTAGGGACATAATTCTAGTGACTGTTATATACAGATTTACAGAACATATTATAGAGTAACATGCATATTGCATCAGCTTCCACTTGCTAAATAGTATGGAGTCAAATAGTACATGAAATGCAATGGATTGTGCATTTTTAGTATATAATTATGTATATAAATTACATAACATATGCGGATACATATTAGTACATAATAAGAATCATGTACATGGAAGAACGCATTATATGTACAGTACTGCGTATGTATATTATAATATATAGCTCACTCAATTACTACTACTGAAATAGGGCAGTGCCTAGAACACTGTACTAACTAAAAATCGTTCTAAATAGTCAAATAAAACCATTGTCTGTTGGGGGAGAAGTACCCTTCACTGCAGCTGCATTGCCCCGCTGGACAGCCACTGCAATGCCTTGCATCAGAAACTGCAGGGAGCGTGGCTCCCCTGTCTCAGCCCTGATCCTGTGACCCAGCTCCTTGATGAAAGTAATGGCCTCTGGCCCAAAAACCCCTGATGTTTCGATTGCAATTGGAACGAAGTGGTGGCTGGAACCGAGAAGGGCGTACTTCTGGGCTTTTGCCTTCTCTGCTTGGCTGGCCACAAGCCCTGCTTCCCTTGCAGCAAGGGCTACATGGGAAGGGGCGAATGTATCAGGACAAGTGGCATCCCATACCAGTGTCCGCCCGTTCCTCCAGGGCATCACTGAGATCCCATCCGGCCTTCTTCCATCGGACCGTGCGATGCCTGTGGGCTCCAGGAGAGAGGGGATCTTTGCTGAGGCCAGTGACTGTTTGAGAAGGTCATTCACTGCTGCATGTCTTGGGTGCCGGCTATGACTCCTCCTGCAGCTAAGGCAATGCAAACCCAAATGGTCCACTTCAGCACCACAATGACGACATTTGTGGGGTCTGCACAGGGCAACCCCCAGGCGGAGCCCCACTGCTACTCGAAGCACCTCATCATCCATTCGGAGACCAATAGCCGACATTGGAGGCGCATATAGCCATTCACCCGACTCCCTCCTCTGAGATGCCAGCAGACGAGCTTGAGCTAACTCATCAGGAGCTTCCCTCATAAGGGCTTCTGCTGCTGCTGTCACCACAGGGCCATCCCAAGCCTTTTGATGAGAAGAGTCAGGGGCACATAAAGCTGGTTCTTTGTGGCCCTGTTGCCAGACTACCAATGCCTCTGTAGCTGCTGGGAGTGGAGAGTTCAGCAGTCTTTGGGGCAACATCCGCTGGACAAGCTGTGCACAACCCGCAGCCGATGCTAAATAAGCAGAAGGTGCAAGCTGGGTTGTGCTACGAACTCCCAGCCCACCAGCTCAGACTGGAAGAGACGCTCGGGTCCATGCAGAGTCTGAGAGGTTGACATTTAGGATGGTGCCCAGCAAAGATCTAAGGAGGGAGTCAAAATCATGCAGGGCTGGAACGAGGAAGCATGGTGAGGTGTGCAGGATGTACAGCACTTTGGTGATGGCCAGGGCATTACGTAAAAGGCAGAAGGCATCGTGAGCACGTAAAAGCTGTAGCCTGCTCCCCAGGGTCTGAAGTGACTTTGTTCTCTTTAGGATGGTGTTTTGAATGCCACTGGCAGTGCCAATGGGAGACCCAAGCAAAGTGACATGATCTCGCTCTGTCATGCTGAGACCTGGGACAGCACGAAGCATGGCTGACTTTGTGGAACTGTCATCACAAACGACTTCTGACTTGTCTTGATTGAGTGATCCCACTACTTCATGTGATCCCATTATGTATATATACAATATATTGTCTAAAACACTAATTGGTCTGTAGGGTATCTGTGTGTAGATCAAGAGCACATGGTTGTCGGAATAAAGGAGCATTAATGACATTCATAGAATGTGTAGCTCTTGCACTGCTATTTTTCATATGTAAACACTGATAATGATAACTGTATGAATATACCTACGTAATACACACAGAGCTATACAGCTTTTGATTAGTTGTAGTGTATTTGGGTGGAAGGAGCTGAATGTGGAGGCCCTGATCTTTGCTGGGCACCATCCTAAATGTCAACCTCTCAGACTGAGTGGGTTGACAATGAGGGAAGTGAAGCTGGCTTTGAAGGCTATAGCATGGAGGAAGGTGAGAGAGGTGTGGAGGGAGGAAGCCAGGGGACGATCAAAACTGGGAATGATTGGAAGGTTAATGGATTATGAATGTAAGGCTCGATGTGTAGAGGTTGACAGTAAGAGGCAGAGAAGAATGTTGGCAAAGTTGAGAGGAGGAACGGCTGAACTGAGAATTGAAACTGGGAGATGGCGTGGTTTGGAGAGACAGGAGAGAATATGTAAGTGCCGTGAGAGTGGAGAGGTAGAGGATGTTGAGCATTTGGTGATGAGGTGTGCACATGTGAAAGAGGAAAGGGGGAAGTTGATGGAGCTAATGGATGAGAGGGTGGAAGGATGGCTGAGCATGGAGGAGAATGAGAGGGTGGCAGTAGCAATGGACAAAGCATGTACAGATCCAGCAGTAAGGAGAGCTATGGAGAGATTATGGCAGAAGAGGTTTACATAGCTAGTGGTTCCCACCCTCAACCAGATCCTGAATGATATGACTCTCGCAATGTGGACTGATTACTGATGTCATCTTACTTATTTTCTTACTCCTATATAGTGCTGCATGGGGCACTGAGGCCCTAGTGTGCTGTGGCACATGGTGCACTCTAATAATGAATTATGAATTATGAATTATGAATTATTATACACAGAATATGGGACCTTATATATACCAGCGTGCATATTGAGTAGCTTTATAGCTATGTCTAGTTAAAGGCGTGGAATATGTATATAGCTATAGGCAGGCCGGTTGTAGGTCTAGAGTATGTCCTGAAAATTGCATGGTGAAGTGTTTCAGTCCAGATAAAGATTAAGCATGCATGTGTGTATATATTACATTTACAGAATCCATTCCTGTGCCCACCTAATTAGCATGTACTTTGATGCCGCAACCAGCACTGGTGGTTGCCTGCATATACCATGTGTGTATTTTGTGCCAGTATTTTGTGCCAGTATTTTGTGCGAGTACAAGGGAGAGCAAGATCGAGGCTGATAGCTACAAACGACATGGCTGGTTAGCTACCCCTGGCAGAAGAGGTAGTGGCAAGAAGTTACTTGTTCCCGGAGTTAGAAAGTTCCAGAGCTAATGCTTGCATTATCAGAAAGCTAAAGCCACTCTCTTTCAGATCCGCTATACAGTATACGGTGGAACACGAAAAACACTTGGGCGTTGACAATTCCGGATACTACAGCTCTCGGATGATGATGATGACCCTCGGGCTGGTACAGTTCTACTGCTTTACCCTGTGTGCACTTGCTCTCGTTTCGAATTCTCTTGAGGTGAAAGGTAAGCGTATACTCGTGACCAATAATAGATCGGCCTTTTAAAATGCGGGCGATCTGTGTTGTAGCGTAGCGTATCGTGATCTACGTACGTAGCTAGGGGCGTTGTCAAACCCTACGTCCAAGCTAAGTGGGCGTTGTCATAACATGGTGAGCTATATCTTTAAAAACGGCTACATAACTAGACGAATGCACAGCATTGCGGGGCGAGCCTCGTAGCTAGCTGAGCATTGCACGTGGCGGCAGTGAACAGCAAGTGACTGCAACCAAGAATGACAACACACACAACGCCTAGCTACCACTCTTGCACCATGGATGCAAACTGAGCATTGGACGTGTTGATGCTGTGGCGGCAAGTATGCAGGAGCGACTGCAATCAAAGACGGCATCACACACGCTGCCTAGCTGGCGCGCAAGAGCAATTTGCGCCCTATTGCATGCTGTGCTTCAGCCCTTCTTTACTGACACTGCAGCGAATAAACCGGGCAACTACAGTAGTCGATTGTCTTCTCGATTTCGCAGTGTATAATGACGATGGGCAAGGTGGTACTGCTGATTTCGTTTCGCTCGATATAATGCTTACTGGAAGCGCTCCGAAGGGAAAATTCGAACGGCTCGCTAGTCTGGAAACCAGACCTTATTCCCCGAGAGGAAATTAAGATCTGGGAAAACTGCCAAAGTTGTGTTCTGTGGGCGGAGTTAACGCATATTAACTCTGCAATTTGATTGGCACGGCTGTTTCGGAGCGGCAACTTAGTTTTCTCGAGTCGGAATTGGGATCGGGACCGAGACTGGGGCCATTGCAAGACATGTTCGTTTTTACCATTTTTCTCTTCCAAGACTTTAACAAGAGACAAGTGACCAAGCTTGGGCATAGAACTGATACCAGGCAAGTGTACTTTAGTCTAAAAAGCCGCTCCATAGTACTCTTCTCCCAGTTTTCCAGCTAGTGTGCTACATATCAAAGGAAAGTCAGGTAAGCACAGAACATTGCCCTATATGGCTCATTCTACTGCCCTTTCCGTAAATCGTGTTTTGAACGGGTTTATTTTAACAACATTAACTCATGTTTCAGCCTTTTTTCTTCGGAGACTCCAGTTAAGAGACAAGTAACAAGCCATGAACGCAGAAGTGATGCAAAGCAAGTATACTTTAGTCTATGTGTACATGTAGCACACTAGCTAAAAAACTGGGAGAAGAGTACTATGGAGTGATTACTTGCAGAGAGAGAGAAACGCATTTAGCTGCGGAGAGAGCATAAAGCTTACTTTTTAGACTAAAGCACACTGGATTCGTATCATTTCTACATTAATGGCTTGTTACTTGTCTCTTAACTGCATGTAGTTTCCGAAGAGAAAAAGGCTAAAACACCAATTAATGTTGCTTAAATAAATTCGTTCAAAACACAAGTTACAGAAAGGGCAGTAGAATGAGCCATATAGGGCAATGTTCTGTGCTTACCTGACTTTCCTTTGATATGCAGCACACTAGCTGGAAAACTGGGAGAAGAGTACTATGGAGCGATTACTTGCAGAGAGAGAGATATACATTTGGCTACCGAGAGAGTATAAAGCTTACTTTTTAGACTAAAGCACACATCCTTTGCATCATTTCTACATTCATGGCTTGCTACTCGTCTCTTAACTGTAGTCTCTAAAGAGAAAAAGGCTAAAACACCAATTAATGTTGCTTAAATAAACCCGTTCAAAACACGAGTTACGGAAAGGGCAGTAGAATGAGCCATATAGGGTAATGTTCAGTGCATACCTGACTTTTCTTTGATATGTAGCACACTAGCTGGAAAACTGGGAGAAGTGTGCTATGGAGCGATTACTTGCAGAGAGAGAGACACGCATTTTGCTGCCGAGAGAGCATAAAGCTTACTTTTTAGACTAAAGCACGCTTTCTTTGCATCATTTCTACCTTCATGGCTTGTTACTTGTCTCTTACTTGTAGTCCCCGCAGAGAAAAAGGCTAAATACTTTGCGAGTTAAGTTCCTCGAGGGTTTCAAATCCCTCGTTCTCGGTTTCCAAATCAAAACTAAGTTGCTGCCATTTGTATTATGCGAAACAGCCGTGTTGGAGGCACCCGAAAGTCAGATCCTGCACAAAACTAGTCTCGCGTATAATACTGTCTATTTATAGTTGCTTGAAACGCCTACGGATTAGGCATTTCACATGCTAGTCATTCAGACCAATTAAATTCGACAAAATCGTGACGTCATCGAATTTTATTGGTCCGCATGACTAGCACGTGAAATGCCTAATCCGTAGGCGTTTCAAGCAACCGTAAATAGACAGTATATAGCCTGACCCTTTCCTCTATTGCGCAACACCGCAGAGAGAAAGGGTCTGGGAATTAGTCTCGTCCCCAGCCCACTTCCGGCCGCCATCTTGTCGAGGGCGCTCTCGACAAGATGGCGGCCGGAAGTGGGCTGGGAACTTCTTAAGTGTTGTTCGTCGTAGCTATCTGAAGAAAGAAATGGACAAATACGTTAGCGCTTCTGTCGTGTTTGTTGCGATCCGCTAGATAGGAAGTACGCTTTGTTGACAGTTTCTGGCCAGTTGACGATAGTTTGACAAGTAGTAGTAGGGTTTCTGAGCTGAGCATTGAGAATCTGAAGGAATGCAATGCACACGTGTGCCGCACTTGCTATTGATTCGCAACTGTGTAGAAAGTCATAGCAGTGTAGGAAACACTCAAAGATTTACCTTGGGCAGTTGGAAGGCAAACAAAGGTGTCCTTTCCACTGAGGATACTTTGCATGGCATTCATTTGTTGCGGTGAAAACTGCAGCGATGCCTTTGAGATGGGTTCAAATGCAAACTTTACTGAATCGTTCAAGCGAGCGATAGCAAAGTTCATTATTCCCTACTCAGGCATATGCGCATGCACGACATTGCACTATCCTCGGGTCTGTCCGGTTTCGCAGTTCATGAATCTAGTTGCCACGAAATCGTGGCAAACGCATCTGATTGGTTGAAACGGTGTGAACTAATCTCTATCCCCGCTAGGGCCGTCCCTTCCTTTCCAAACGCCCTGGGCGTAATCGGGACGGTCTAGCGAGCCAGACTAGAAAGGGGCTGGCTTGCCAGACTAACGGGGGCTCGCGAGCGGCGGCCATTTTCGTATCGTGCAAAATAGTAGCGGGCAGACAGAAAAATTTTGGTTAAACGTACGGTTACATATCGTACCGCTGCCACCTATACAGCTCACTAGGTGGGGCTCGCTCAGGCTCGCCCCAATTAGCTAAGCAGTTGTATAACGATCCTAAAGTGACTATGCTGATCCCAATTACTTGCAATTAGTAGCAAAATTCTGCCCAAACCAGCTTCACATTCCCGCACACGGTCACCAATCACCTATTGTCGCCAAGTAGCTTGCTAGCGACGACACCATTTAGCTACAGGAGTAAAAAGATTACCAGAGTTGAGAAGGGAATAACTGAGGCTGAAATACCCGGCATAAAGTTAGCTAGTTAACACCATCCCTCTATAGCCCCCCCCCCCACACACACACATGGAACACAAATGATAGCTACAATCCTGGGTAATTATCCCTAGAGTGCTGTACACATGTTATTGGAAGTATTACTGAAATATTGTATATACGCCACCAGGGGTACTCTCTTGGATCGCTCCACCTCCGCCACACACATTTTGATAGTCAATGTGTACACACCACAACACAACCAGTAGCTATATGCACTCCTGGAGTTGCATGTTGGTATTAATGTAGGCATTGTTGTGCTGCATGTATTTAGGTTACGTCTAATGCATTGCATATGGGATGAATGTAAACAACTTATATACAACCCCTTAGTATATAGCTACGTGGGTTTAGAGCTTGTGAGTGCTGCCACATGCACTTGCTGATAGTATACTTCCTATACCTGCAAATCTTTAGCAGATATGGATGATGATTTGTACCGAGCTCTACGTTCTCCACATTATACAACTAGAAGAAATTTGTTCTAAAGTTTATGCACTGATGTGCCTTCATATATTTTACTTATGTAATGTTTACAGTCATTAATTTTGATTGAACTGCTTTTGTATTCTTATATGAGCTCTGCATGAACCCTCTCTACTCCTACCGGATTTGACCATGGTGGAGATGAGTTCTATGTTGCATTTCTACCTTTCCCAATGTCAGGAGAAGTTGATCAAGTAAGATTGTACATCACCACTCCTGAGCAAGTCCCTGTGACCTTCACTGTCAGCATTCCTGGAATGGGCTACTTTCACAATGCCACAGTGGACCCAGGAGGAGTGCAAGAGTTCACCTTCAGTGCAGAAGACTATGCTCTCAGGAACACAACTGATCGCTCAAAAGGCATCATCATAACTACTGAGAATGAGAAGCAGGTTTTTGTGTACGGTGCACAGGACTTTCAAGGGAGAACAGACTCATTTCTGGCACTCCCGCTCCATGACCTAGGGGCTGCTTCCTACACATACATTGCTGCAATGATCCACACTAGAGACTTTTGAAGATATTCATGCACTTGTAGGAATTGTTTCCGGAAAAGATGACACACTCTTAACAATCACACCCAATCAAAATGTCAGTATTGGCACAGAATCCGTTAAAGCTGGGGAAAGTGTTCTTGTCACACTGGCCAGAGCTGAGACACTGCTGATTGCATTCGTCGGTGACCTTACTGGGACAAGGGTGACATCCAACAGACCCATAAGCTTCTTCTGCGGAGACCAATGTCCGTATATTCCAAGTGGTGTACCATACTGTGACCAAATTGTAGAGCAGCTTCCCCCAGTGGAAGCTTGGGGGAGACAGTTTGCTACTGCTCCACTGAAGACGAGAATGAGTTTCGATGTCTTTCGCTTTGTGGCTTCAGAGAACACCACCACTGTGAACATCAGTTGTGTATTGAGCAATGGTACCCAAGGGTATGTCGACACATTCAGTTTAAGTGAGGGTGGTTTTACTGATGTAGAAGTGAACAGTACAGAGTTTTGTTGGGTGGAGGCAGATAAACATATCTTGCTGCTCCAGTTTTCGGTAGGAACCACAGCAGACTCTGTGCCAGGTGATCCCTTCATGGCCCTTGTTCCAGCTGTCAGTCATTACACCAACACATTCACGTGCACTCTACCAATTGTGAATTCCTCTTTTAATGATTTCACCCACTATCTCAACATCATCATTCCGGCTGAGCACTATCAACCTGACCAAATCTTCTTGGACGGTCAATCGTTGCAGAGCCTAGCACTTGAGTTTGTGGCTATTGTTCACAATGGAGAGACTATGGCGTATGCAACCCAGCTGGAAGTCAATGCTACAACCCACACCCTGATATAGGGCAACAGTTCAGGAGTCATTGGTGTAGTTGGCTATGGATTTGCCAATCTTGCCTCCTACGGTCATATTGGAGGCATGCAACTGCCTCAGCTCAGTGAGGTCACACCTGTAGGTACGTATAGCATAAGGGGCTGGTTCCGCATTGTTTTGTGACACTATATATATAGTTGGGAGTTATTTGCCCCCACAATTATGACTGGCAAGATGGCGGATTTCTACACTGTAGCCCAGTGTGGCGAATTATAAGTGATGCATAATACAGGATAATTATGCCACCTAGCCAAGTCGAGTATAATTAATCCATGGATGGCCAGGGAATCAAAGTCCTAATTGTAGCAAACAGCGAGGGATCACCTCTCTGGTAGTCCAACAATGAAATGGAAGAGCCAGAGACGGGTTGGCATAGTTATCCACTGATTATATGTATACTGCTATGTGTGTACCACAATTACACAATAACTGTTGAAAGCTTATCTAACAAAGCCCTTATATGCCCAAAACTTCCACATCATACCAAATTAAGTAAAGCGTTATTAATTATTCATCACCTGCAGCTATTTGAAGCCATTATTTATTTAATGGTAAAGATGATGTATTCTAGCTCCCCTCTGCATAAAGTATAAAATTCATCCATCATTACTGTTTCTATTATAATGTACAGTACACTGTGTGATGCAGCCACCATGTTCTATGAAGAAAGGCAACACTCAAAATTTTACAAACAGAATTCCAATAAGTACATTCCCTCCTTCCATTTGAGTATCTGTAAACAAGCAGTGCTTTCATCTCACTGACCTCTAAAATGTTGTCTACTCTAGTGCTTATTACTATTCTGAATATTGATATATACTTGCATTACTCTTACAGCCATCTTGTTCATTATGTCTCTTATCATCATGAATGATGAAATGTTAGCTGCCCAATGTATATATGCCATAATAGAGTATAAATATCATGGTGGTTGGATACCAATGCAGATGACGTGTGTGTTCTATGTGGCTGTGGGAGTGATCAACAAAGAATGAGACATTATAGTCTTGCTTTTCTCCCGAAGGGACTACAACAGACACAACCACAACAGACACAACCACAACAGACACAACCACAACAGATGACAACAGCATTGCCATCATAGTGGGGAGCTTGATGGGCGTTCTACTATTCGTTGTCATGGCAATGATCATACTGGTGACATGCATAACATGCATATGCCTCAGTGTGCGCTTGTCTCACAGAAAAAGGGAAAGTACTGGTGAGAAATTGATGCATATGAATTGCAAGTGTATGCATGTATGCTATACATAAACAAGATTTGAGCATGTACATAATACATAATATATGAGCTAGTAAAGTGACAAACTACCTCAGAATCTGGTGCTTATAATTTCTTTGTGCCGATGCATCTTAGGCTGATGCAAATGATTGATATACACACATGTCCAGTAGGAATACATACTTGTATGTTTTATACTTTTTGTTCCCATAGTATTAATATGGTGTTTCCCTACTCAAATTCTACAGATACATGTACGTATGAGAGTGGCAAAAGGGACAGTGTCCACTTGGAACAGAATCCAGCCTATGGAAGTGCACCTGTGTCTGAATCCAACAGGCAATGTGGACCATGAAGACAGTCATGGTTATCGCCCTATATATATCTAGCTATGCATCGTATATATGATAAAGCTGAACTTTATATCTACGTAGAAAGATGGCAACGGATAGCTACATGTAGAAACATCATGTAGAGATTGACATGCATACATATACAAAGCAGCTGTAATAATGCACATTGGTGTAACATGTATAGCTATAGGAATGGAGCTTGTTTGCATTGATGGCGAATATCCGGCAAACAACTTATAGCAGTATACCTCCTATGGACAACCTATAGCTACGAACACATCTAACTAGGGCAACGCCTACATTACAAATATACCCTATACCTGCAGAGTATGGAAAGAATAATGGGAAAATTACTCTAGCTACTTATGTGGAGGTTGTTACACTGTGATTGACAGGATATATACGTGTTACGTGATCCTCAAGAGATACCTCAATCCCTGCCATAGGGGATTAGCTTTAATGGAGGATTAGTGTACTCAATGAGACTGGTACTGTTTTACCAAGTCACCTTACGGGGCATGCGCATGTGCTCTAGTCTTGCTGGGTTTCAGTATTTAGCTATATACATTGGATAGATGGGTGTTGGGGTGGAGAATATATATATATACAGCTATATATACTGACCTGGACCTTTTAACTGCGATGTACAGCAACATTCTCAAGTGGCTAGCTAGGTATAATTCATAATTCATAATTCATAATTTTTAAGTGCAATTGTGTTCATAGTTTCATACACAATAATATGAACACGAAGGTGTTCACCCCGTATAGCACCTTAAGCAAAACATTGAAAGTCATTAGGGTCTTGCTTCCAATTCATTCACTCCAAACACTCTTCATACAGCGTCTTCACTTCCTTTTGTACCCTTCCATTCTCACATGCCTTGTCCACCACACTTACCACCTTGTCTTTGCCTTCCAGCTCTTGCCATCCCTCCAAATCTCATTCATCAACCTTACAATCTCCTTTCTCTCCTCTGCCAAACCATTACAGTGCAGTAAAAATGCTCCACAATCTCCACACACCTTGTCTTACACCTAGCTACAATCCATCAATCTCCCCATCACTTCTAATTTTGGATGTACCCTAGCTTTTCCCCTCCATCCTTCCCTAGCTCTCCTCCATGCCGTACACTTCAATATATGCTTCACTTTACTCAGTGAGAGTCGACTCAATGCCTGCATGTCCAATCCTTGCCACCCGAAAGCCTCCAATTCCATCCTCATATCTTTCACCCATTGCATCCTGCCTCCAAACTTCATAGCTTCCCTCATGACCTCCTTCAACAGCCTTCCTTCACACAGTCTCATTACATGTACCCAAAACTCAATACTCAATATTCTCTTATACTCTTATTATACTCTTTATAGCTAAAGTCTTTGTCTGTGGAGTTATATAGGGAAATAGTTGCCAGTGGAATGTTCCAGAGTTAATGCTTGCATTATCGGATATACAATACCTATATAATATATAGTAACATAATATACTTCTTCAGATCTAGATTCGCTATACAATATACGGTCGAAGACGGAAAACAATTGGGCGTTGACTATTTTCCGGATACTACAGCTCTATGATGACCCTCAGGGTGGTACAGTTCTACCGCTTCACCCTGTGTGCGCTTGCTCTTGTTTCTCTTGAGGTGAAAGGTAAGCGTAAATGCGTGCGAATATTTCAGCTTTCACGATGTGGACAATGTGTGTGGTAGCTTGCGCGTCGGTCTAGCTTTTTACGTACGTAGCTATAGCTATTGAAATGTTGTTAGCTCTAAGCTAGCTAATTCAGCGTAAGATCTCATTTCGGACCTTTCGTAATATGATCTTTTCTTTCTCAACCCTCGTACTGTCTAACTAGTGGCACTGTGTATACTTTCTATAACTGCTTTCGTCGCTATTTAGCGACAGTATATAGTGATGAAAGAGTGGAGGGAAGTAGAGACAATATGAGAAGGTGGTTTGGGGAGAATTCTGCTACCATGCAGTGTAAGTGATTGCGATGTGTAAGCATATATAAAATCACGTTCAGATCAGCCAACTGTTTAGCTAGTTTTATCATGTTATGACTTAGCGCACTTGGTTTGCACCCCCCCCCCCCCCCCCCAACACACACACACAAGGACGGTACTCTCTTGGATCGCACCACCTCCTTCTCCAGACTGCCACACACATTTTGATAGTGTGTGAATTTCATGACCAGTAGCTATCTGTGCTTCTGTAGTTATAGTTTTGGTATTAATGTACATAACTAGTTAGCTTTATGAGTATACTGTTTTACTCTCAATGCAAGTTATGGCATTATGTGTCAAGTATTGTCTTGAGACTTGTCTTTATTGGTTGTAACAGTTAAGCACTACACGTTATACAATATACCTCTGCCTGACCCTCTCTGTTTTGCAGGATTTGACCATGGTGGAAATGAGTTCTATGTCACATTTCTACCTTTTCCTATGATTGGACTAGTTGATCAAGTAAAATTGTACATCACAACTCCTGAGAGTGTCCCTGTGACTTTCACTGTCAGCATTCCAGGAAAGGACTACTTCTACAGAGGCATAGTGGACCCAGGAGGAGTGAGAGAGTTTGTCTTTAATGGAACGGACTATGCTCTCAGGAACACAACTGATCGCTCAAAAGGGATCATCATAAAGGCTGAGAATGAGAAGCAGGTCTTTGTGTACGGTGCACAGGATCTTCAAGGAGCAACGGACTCATTTCTGGCACTCCCACCTCACGACCTAGGGGCTGTGTCATATACATACATTGCTGCAATGATCCATACTTTAGACACCATCATTCCTGGAGTAGATGCACACTCACTTGTAGGAATAGTATCAGTGAAAAATGATACAATGCTAACAGTCACACCCACTCAGAATGTGACTATTGGCACAGAAACAGTGGAAGCTGGTAGTAGTATAGATGTTACACTGGCCAGAGCTGAGACACTGCTGATTGCATTTGTTGGTGACCTTACTGGGACAAAGGTGACATCCAACAGACCCATAAGCTTCTTCAGTGGGGATCAGTGTACGTTTGTACCACGTGGTGTAAGGACATGTGACCAAATTGTAGAGCAGCTTCCCCCAGTGGAAGCATGGGGTAGACAGTTTGCTACTGCTCCACTGAAAACAAGAAGTTTTGATGTTTTCCGCATTGTGGCTTCAGCAAATAGCACAACTGTGATCATCAGGTGTACACATCGCAGCGGTAGCCAAGGGTATGTTTACGCATTAGTATTGAATGAAGGTGGTTATACTGATGTACAAGTGAGTAGCACAGATTTTTGTTGGATTGAGGCAGACAAGAGAATCTTACTTCTCCAGTTTTCTGTGGGAACCACAGCAGACTCTATGCTAGGTGATCCCTTCATGGCCCTTGTTCCAGCTGTCAGTCACTACACCAACACATTCACTCTACCAATTGTGGATTCCTCCTTGAATGATTTCACCCACTACCTCAACATCATCATTCCAGCTGAGCACTATCAACCTGACCAAATCTTCTTGGACGGTCTATCGTTGCAGAGCCTAGCACTTGAGTTTGTGGCTATAATTAGCAATGGAGAGACTGTGGCATATGGAACCCAGCTGGAAGTCAATGCTACAACCCACACCCTGATACATGGCAACAGTTCAGGAGTCATTGGTGTAGTTGGCTATGGATTTGCAAGTTCTGTATCCTACGGCCATATTGGAGGCATGCAACTGGCTTGGATCAGTGAGTTTTAATGCCTTCGTGGCTGTATCTTGTCAACCAAAATAACATATTTGGATATCATATGTTAGGATATCATACCTGGATGTGCAAAATACCAAGCTATATGTATATTCTTATCTCTCTCTATACCTCAGAGTTTAACTCAGAGCCACTCACTCCCCCGGCTGTGTTGACCATTCTTGAAATCACCTCCTCTTCACTCACTGTTTCCTGGAGGCCTCCACTGGGACAATTTGAAGAAAATACCATCCACTATCTCATCAATGTGACAGACACCAAAGGGAAGAGTGTGGTGAACGAAGTTAACAGCACCGTCCTTAGCATCAGAGTACCTGAGCTCCTTCCTGACCACCTCTATCAAGTGGCAGTGGCTGCTGTTTCAGGAGAAAGAGTCGGTCCCTCAACCACACTGTTTGTTAAAACAAGGCCAGCTACAGGTGTGTGTGTGTGTATATATAAATATATAATTATTCATAAATAGTGTAATTATGCATATATAATACAATCATTACTCACTGTCACTGTCATTCTTATATAATATTATATAATATAATACGCATGACACTAAGTCCTATATATAAAACAATTGTACTTATATACTTTGAGTCTGTACTGTACTAAATATAAATTCATGCTTGCAATCCTGCAGGTGTTGTATCACCGTCCAGCAACATGACTGTTGTCATCACACTAGGTAGCCTACTTGGAGTGGCAGTTCTTGTAGTGATAGCAGCAGTCGTTATACTGGGAATCATCATTTGTCTGTGTGCCTGTCGCAGAAAGCAGAGAGCTAAAGACAACGGTAAGAGTGTATTATATACAGTGCAAGTTGTGTTTGGTTGCAATAGCTCTCTAGTGTGTGATATTGCGGTACAGTTTGATGTGCACCAGCCATTCGGTGAATCCAAATTGCTTCTGCAGTTCTAATTGTTTTGATGATTTACTCAACAGTTGATGTCTGGCAGACACTCCAAATGGCATGCAAATGTCTTATGAGGGCAGTTGGAAAGGCTTTAATATGCTACTTCCAGCAATGAGAGGTGCACACACTCACCATGAACTATTCCGACAGTCAATAAGTATCCCTGGAAACTCTCACATGACATTCTATCAGACAGCATGGTGGGATGAGCAGTTCCAGCTACATGTTATGTTCCATGTTGATGCTACAGACATGCAGGTTAGAAAAGCTACTAACATTTTAATAGAAGTCCAAGGCTGCTTCCGGTCAGCAAATGCCTTCTATGTATGTTTTCTTGCAAAAGCAAACTCGTTCTGGGCAGGTTTTATGCTGTCCTGAGAATGAAGTACAACTGTTTGAATAACCATCATTCCTGGGCTGTAGCCTCTAATTACTTCATGGGGTGGTTGACATAGTCACAGGTGAGATGGCTATAAGGTAATATAGGCCTACTGTGGCTTATCTGTATGGTGGTCTAAAGTAAGCACTCTGATGGAGAGGAGCTTGAGTATGGAGTGTATACATGCCCCCTTTCAATTTGCATTTCATCCATGGGTTACCTTCGAGCCATGTATGTGGTATAATTAAATTACGCTTCACTCTTACAGGAGTTCTGCATGAATCTATGTGTACATTATAATTCTATTTCTCAATTTATACATGTCTGCAGACACCGCTACATGTGGCACCTACACTACCCAGAATGACAATGTCTATTTGCAGCAGAACCCAGCTTATGAATTAGTGTATCCTATAAGGCCGAACATGAATGTGTACCGACAGTGAGCAGACAAGAGAACCCGAGGGGTGGCCTTACTTTGCAGAAATATACATAGCTATATGCATACAGTTAGAACTACTGAATATATAGTAGTATGTAAGAGCAAGGCAACTGGTAGATAATTAGTTAGACTGTCTAACTGATGTCAGTGCTGATTAATTACATGCATGAATGTACTATGTTATAGCATGTATATACCGTGCAATAATTAATGCGTGCGTGCAATGTGTGAAGTACAAAGCTGAGAAGTCGTACACATGCTTACCGTATTGGAACCAATTGTAAGATGGTCGCCCTGACTGCAGGTATATACGTAGCTTGTATTGAATCCACATGCAGGGTAAATGAAGTGCCTTTTAACCAGTTTTGTAATAATAGTGCAAACTATAGGTATGCATGCACTTGCACCTCGTATATAATAATACACAGTCGTAAATTTTTTGGGTATATAGCAGGATATAATATTATATAGGAATTCCATACAATATACAATCATATATACAGCATCTATATATCCACGTATATGTACGTATATAGTGTTCATGGTAAACATGCAACCTCACAGGATATTCTGGTGGATTTGGTGGACAGCTTTATAATCTTTGTTGCATCTTCATAGATATAAATCTGGACTTAGAAGTGACTGAGCCCATGCCACTTGCCACATGAGGGCTACCTACTTAACTTGACATGGATGCACGGGAACAACAGCTAGAGTGGCTGATGAAGGCGGCCAAGTGGAACTGGCACGTGAAGTACTGTGTACGGTGCGGATGTGTGTAACTCTAGGGGCTCTAACTCTGCTGTCGCGCCCCCACAGTGACCTAATTAATGTTGTACAGGTCGACACCATGGCGGCGCTGTTCTACCGAGTCGCCTTGTGCGCGCTTGCTGTTTTTTCACTGGAAGTGAAAGGTAGGCCGCTGGCGTGAGAGTAGCAGTACAGGCCAATTAATGCGGGTGGCATGGGCGGCTGTGTGTTTCGTCTGTGGTAGCTATAACGACGACAGTGTGCATACACATGCGACGGAGACTTTTACCACCTGTGCGATTGATGGCCTGTTGGTGGCTATCTAGCTATTCACCAGTGTTAGTGGTGTGCCCTTTGACCATGCAAAAGCTAGCCCCTGACAACCACGCGAATATTCTACTAAGTAATGTAGCTACGAACATATAATATACGTATGTGAATAATGAGCTGCGTTGAATGAATTAAGGCTATAGCCTTTCGCTCTATTGCTTGCCACAGGATTATATAGCAACCCATGGCTACATGTGAGTGGTCGTATACATAGACTTGACGTAGTTTGGGGAATTTTCATGACCACTTGAATGCTTGCATACAGTTTTCAGACACTGTTAGCTACATTATCCCATGACTGTGTAATAATAGTATTGTAAGCGCTGATCTGCAAATGAAATATGACGGCCTGACTTGAACTATATTGCCTCCTTATACATACTGTAGCAATGCATTGATTCAATACTAGAGACAATAGTCAAACGTAGTCTGTATTTTGCATCAATCCTCTTTCATAATATCACATAGCTAGCAGTGTGGGCTTGTGCATCTTCACTGAGTGGTGCCTCTCATACTGTATAGTAGCACTGTATAGTATATAGTATTGTATAGTAGTACAGTATAGTAGTATATAGTGTAGTGGAGTTCATGCACTTACAGAGCTTTGAGGTGTATATTGTCTGGCTTGCTAACCCCTACTTCCTGCTCACCGTGATAATTGCTCAAGGGTGAGAATGGAGCTAGCAGAAATGTAAATGCCACACCTTCACGGTAATCGTCTGTGGTGCAGTATGCTTATATACAGATCACCAGTCAGTCAGCCTACGCGAGACTAGGTTGTTTTGGTGGTTTGACGACGGTTTTACGGAAAACATTTTATTACTTGTGCCTAATTGAAGCCCCTAAGAATACAGAAGGAGCAAAATACCGTTTTTGAGTACATGGATAGGCATCTCAAACTCGCTGACTGACTTTCAACTTGAGCAGAATTTATCTGGTAGCAACAGGTAGAGAAAGATGGACAAGCGGTCTTGCCATAGCTATACTCTTCTGTGTTGACAAGCACGTTTCTAGTTGCTCAATTTCTACAGACATGTGTTCGCCTGCATATGAGCCTACCAGAAGAGATAATGTCAAACAGGCAATGTGTACCATGACATCACTCATGATTATCGCCCTACATATATAGAGATATGCATGATATATATGAATAAGCTGAACTTTATATATATTATACGTAGAAAGATGGCACCGGATAGCTACATGTAGAAACATCATGTATAGAACGACATGCATACATATACACAAAGCAGCTGTAATAATGCACATTGGTGTAACATGCTTGCTTGCATCGATGACGAATATCTGGTCAACAACTTATAGCAGCATACCTCCTATGTACAACCTATAGCTAAGAATACATCTACGTAACTAGAGCAACACCTATACATTATAAATATACCCTATACCTGCAGAGTATTGAAAGACCCTTAGAAGTAAATTGCTCTAGCTAGCATGAAGAGGTTGTTATGCTGTAATTGACAGGATGCATGTTTCATGATCCTGGAGAGATAGCTACCTCAAACCCTGCCATAGGGGATTGGCTTTAATGGAGGATTAGTGTACTCAATGAGACTGGTACTGCTTTACCAAATCACCTTACGGGGTATGCATGTGTGCTCTTGTCTTGCTGGGTTTCAGTATCTAGCTATATATATTGAATGTTTGTAGATGCTTTTATGCGTTTTCCTGCGCGCTGTAGGCACATGCATGTGTGTGTGGTGTGTGTGTGCGTGTGTGGTGTGTGTGTGAGTGTGTGTGTGTGTGTGTGTGTGTGTGTGTGTGTGTGTGTGTGCGTGTGTGTGTGTGTGTGTACAATGCACAGGATTGCATTCTATATGTAATATAGTAATATATGTAATATATACAAATTGCAGCACTGACACTTGATTGACATGAAACCACTGACCAACCCTTGATCACTCCATGAGATCTATAGTATGGTGACTTGTATCACAAGTGGGAACTTCATTTAACAGACATTCCACTGTTATTATACGTTAGATTAACTTACGTACAGATACATAGATTTATAATTAGATATGTGGATAGATAGACTCTGCCTCCACAAATGTCTATCATCACTGCAGATTGCGTGAGGGCCCACCATTCACTCTACAAACCTAGCCCCCATGCAAGTTGCAGTGATTGCTACATTGTGCCGACTTGGTCATATCTGCATGGTTGCTGGTGGAGGTGGTTGTAGTTGCATGTTGTTGCTGCATCCCGTACCGACTAGCGCTGATGCTGGCCCTGACCTTTGCACCTTGTGTCCTGACCTTTGCACCTTACATCCTGACCTTTGCATATGCCTAGTAGTATATATTATGTAAGTATATTGTCATGTTGGTGTTGTTGTGCTGCATTTTTAGATTTTGTCTATAGCTAAATGCATTGCGTATAGGGCTTGAGAAAGCTATTGCATGCACTGTCTGATACACTTAATTATATACCTGCAGAATTTCAACAATTCATAGGTTAACGTCACTGCTCTATTTTATGCTCCACATACCTTTGACATAATTATTTTGCTTTTACTGCACTGCTGTATTTTCCATATCATATTTATGTTTGATATACGTATATACACCATATTATTTTGATTGATCTACATTGATTGGTACATTACGAGCTCTACATGGCTCTCTCTATTTTGCAGGATTTGACCATGGTGGAAATGAGTTCTATGTCACATTTCTACCCTTTCCTATGATTGTACAAGTTGATCTAGTGAAATTGTACATCACAACTCCTGAGAGTGTCCCTGTGACCTTCACTGTCAGCATTTCAGGAAATAACTACTTCTACAGAGGCATTGTGGACCCAGGAGGAGTGAGAGAGTTTGCCTTTAATGGAACAGACTATGCTCTCAGGAACACAACTGATCGCTCAAAAGGGATCATCATAAAGGCTGAGAATGAGAAGCAGGTCTTTGTGTACGGTGCACAGGACATAAGATCCACTACGGACTCATTTCTGGCTCTCCCGCCTCACGACTTAGGGGTTACATCATACACATATGTTGCTGCAATGATCCACACAGTGGACACCATCAGTTATGAAGGTGGAGAGGTAGATATACATTCACTTGTAGGAATAGTATCCGTGGAGAATGATACAGTACTAACGATCACACCCACTCATAATGTGACTATTGGCACAGAAACAGTGGAAGCTGGTAATAGCATAGATGTTACACTGGCCAGAGCTGAGACACTGCTGATTGCATTTGTCGGCGACCTTACTGGGACAAAGGTGACATCCAACAGACCCATAAGCTTCTTCTGTAGCGACCAATGTACCAATGTGCCACGTAGTGTATGGGCTTGTGACCAAATTGTAGAGCAGCTTCCCCCAGTGGAAGCTTGGGGGAGACAGTTTGCTACTGCTCCACTGAAAACGAGAAGTTTTGATGTTTTCCGCATTGTGGCTTCAGCAAATAGCACAACTGTGATTGTCAGCTGTATACATCACGCTTGCGCATTTGATTTGAATGAAGGTGGTTATACTGATGTACAAGTGAGTAGCACAGATTTTTGTTGGATTGAGGCAGACAAGAGAATCTTACTTCTCCAGTTTTCGGTGGGAACCACAGTAGACTCTATGCCAGGCGATCCCTTCATGGCCCTTGTTCCAGCTGTCAGTCATTACACCAACACATTCACTCTACCAATTGTGAATTCCTCCTTGAATGATTTCACCCACTATCTCAACATCATCATTCCGGCTGAGCACTATCAACCTGACCAAATCTTCTTGGACGGTCAATCATTGCAGAGCCTAGCACTTGAGTTTGTGGCTATTGTTCACAATGGAGAGACTGTGGCATATGGAACCCAGCTGGAAGTCAATGCTACAACCCACACTCTGATACACGGCAACAGTACAGGGGTCATTGGTGTTGTGTCCTATGGATTTGCAAGTTCTGTATCCTACGGCCATATTGGAGGCATGCAACTGGCTTGGATCAGTGAGTTTTAATGCCTTCATGGTTGTATCTGGCCAATCAAATTATATACTTGGATATCACCTGCATGTGCAAAATATCCAGTTATATGTATATTTTTATATCTCTCTCTATACCTCAGAGTATAACTCAGAGCCGCTCACTCCTCCAACTGCTTTGACTGTTCTTGAAATCACCTCCTCTTCACTCACTGTTTCCTGGAGGCCTCCACTGGGACAATTTGAGGAAGGGAACACCATCCACTATCTCATCAATGTGACGGACACCAAAGGGAAGAGTGTGGTGAATGAAGTTAACAGCACCGTCCTTAGCATCAGAGTGCCTGAGCTCCTTCCTGACCACGTCTATCAAGTGGCAGTGGCTGCTGTTTCAGGAGAAAGAGTCGGTCCCTCAACAACACTGTTAGCTAGAACAAGCCCAGCTACAGGTGTGTATGTATATATATATATTGCAACTTGCACTGTATATATTTATTAGATAATTATGTATATAATTATACATAAAATAGGGTAATTATGCATAATATATTCATCACTCACTGTCATTGTCATTCTTATAATTATATACAATATAGTATGCATGACATTGAGTACTATATATATACAATCTATCACTGTCATCCTTAATTGTAAATGAGTGTTGTCCAATTGTACTTACTTTTTTCCATGCTTGCAATCCTACAGGTGTTGCATCACCTTCCGGCAACATGACTGTTGTCTTCACACTAGGTAGTCTACTTGGAGTAGCAGTTCTTCTAGTGATAGCGACAGTCGTTATACTGGGAATCATCATTTGTCTGTGTTCCTGTCGCAGAAAGCAGAAAGCTAAAGACACCGGTAAGAGTGTATTATATACAGTGCAAGTTGTGTTTGATTGCAATAGCTCTCTTATTAGTGTGTAATATTGGTGTGCAGTTTGAGGTGCAGCAACTATTTGGTGAATTCAAAATGCCCTTGCATTTCGAATACCTAATTGTGTTTGACTCTTTCCTCCACTCATTACAAAGGTTCTGCATGGATATATGAACCGTACATATATGCTTATAGCAGCTATACAGCAATACATATTGTATATTTAACTCTTTTTCTCTGAATTTATACATGTCTGTAGACTCTGCTACATGTGGCACCTGCGCTGCCCAGGACCACAATGTCCATTTGCGGGAGAACCCAGCTTATGAATCCATCTACCCGATGAGGCCAAAGATGAATGTGTACCAACTGTGAGCAGACAAGAATATGTACCCAGCAGGGGCCTTAAGCTTACTGCGTAGAGTAATTATACACACAGTCATGCATACAGTTAGAATTGCTGACTACTAATATGTTAAAGCAACTATATAATTATATATTCAGTCTAACTGATATCACTGCTAGTTAATTACATGCATTCATGTACTATGAATTTGAAGCCAATTGCAAGATGGTCTGCCGTAACATCATGCAATGCAGCTTGTATTGAATGAAATCATTTGCTGTTAGCCGTGTGGTCAGTGAATAAATGGCATATATATGTTACATTTGGGAGAGACACTGAGTTTGTCTGTGTTGTTGGACATGGCATACGTATGTAACTCTTGCATTTACTACTGGTTTGTATCAAGAATGGTGCAGCACTACACAAATATACAATACATTCGTACACAACTGCAGACAGAAAATAAAATGTACCACAAAAAGATATACTATATACGTACAATACACCAGCATACACCAAAGTATTACATACACATTACAAGGTTATATAATACTATTCAACACTAACTACATGTGCACATATTATTTATGTTGGTCATTGCTCCCTGCTGTCCTAGTCACTGGCTAAGCTGTATTCACTTGAGCTCAAACTGGAGACAGACGAGATGCTGCTTGAATGTGCCAAGTGCACCATGCTGACTGGCTGCTGTGAACCATCCACACTTCCAGGATGCTCGTTGTTAATACCATCCTGCTGCTGTTCTTCAACAGTCTTAACCCCTTGGTCGCTGGTATCGCTTCTTGACCCACCCATTCCTTCTTCGTTACCTTCTCTCTGCTCGGTAGCATTGCAAGGGTCTAAGCCATTGGCTGCCCTACACTCCAATTCTCCCTTGATCATGTCCACATCTGCCACGTCCTCTTGTGATGAAGGTTGGGGATAGTCGACTGAGTCACACCCTTCTCCCTTTGCAGACAAGTTGACTTGTTCACAAACCTGATCCTCCTCCTTGTCCCTGGATGCAGGTTGGCCACCATCGACCCCCTCATCCTTGCACTCCTCTTTGCTCAGAGCTACTTCGACAGCATCTTCTGGCTCATGCTTATCGCCATCATTCTTGACCAAATCAGCTCCATCATCAGCTACATGGTTACCATCATTATCTTTATTCTCAGCCTTCTCATTTATTCTTTCATCTGTTTCTCCTTCCCCTTCACTTTCTTTCTCCTTCTCTTTTCCATACTCATCTCTTCCTTCCTCCAGCTCACCATAATTCTCTTTTTTCCCACTTTCATGCACTCCTTCCACCTCTTTTCGCACTTCTTCTTCGAATACATCACTCTCTAGTCTCTCCAATTTCTCACTGATATTATCTTCTTCCTCACTGTTCCGAGTGCCTTTTCTGTCCATAGGTTCACGTTCGTCACTGTAAGATGGTGAAGGCCCTGATTGGTGCACTGCTGATGAATTGTCATCATCACTGTCACCTTTGTCACTGCCTTTGTCACTGTCATTGTCAGAACTAGAGTCCACTCCAGCATCACTATCTTTGCCACTGCCTTTGTCCCCGTTCTCAAGTGAAACATCCTCACTTCCAAATTCTTCTTCATACTCTTGCTCTATGGAAGTGAAAGTGGGTTTCTGTCCTGATTCCTCCTGGCGGCCATTTTCTCGACCTTCAGCTGACCTCTGTACGCTCTCGTCAGCCCCACCAATCTGCCCTCCATGTAGCTCATCACTGATACCCTGCAGTTAGTAAAAGACATTTGGACTGTGAGCATACTTAACTTACAGCCAAGTGTGTATTTGTACATGCAGGGCAGTGTTTAAACGCAGAGTTCATATATACTACATTTCACAGGTATGTACATACATACCTACATATCGGACATCAAGTGACTCATACTCATAAGGTTCACCCTCCACTCAGAAGACAGCTACCTCACTAATTCAGACAAATGTTAACCCTGTATGCACATACATACGTACATGTGTGCATATTAGCCAACCATTGCATTTCTGTACGTATGTGGAAGTGACTTGAGGTGCAACCAACTAACGATGGATCATTACCTTTTATGTATCTACGTACATACGTACAGGAATAAGTAACAGTGTCTGGTCATAAACACACAGACACACAGTCAGACAGACAGACGGATGGGCGGACAGACACACACTTCAGTCTAAGACTTATGAATATGCACATACGCATAATTATAATTATATATAAATATATATATATATACTTGTTATTAATGTGACAGAAGCATGTGTCAGAGGCTGCGCAGCCAGCGTTGGCTTACTGGTCACAGGAAAAAGAAAAGAAAATGGGGATACAGAGAATTATAAAGGAGATGTGCGTGGGGGGGGGGGGGCAACTTTGCTATAAGGCTATTGTAATTATTTAAAATAAAATGCGTTTTACTAGCCATGGGGAGTTCAAACAAGTATTTCGAGTTAAAAAACTCGTGGGGCTGCCGCCCCAACTCGAACTACTTGCTCTAGCTTTCAATTGCTGGTTAGGATAGTTGTGTACCAGGGCCACATCATGAAAGTTTATTAGTGCATACAATCAAACATATATACAAGCACACAGTACCAGCATTCACACATGCAGGTTTGCACAGAATTGGCACACTGTGCACAATTAAAACATGTTTGTTTGAACATTAACAAAGTTTAATAGCTTCACCAACAGAAAGTGCAAACACACACGAGAAAAACACACGGGTTACAGAAGAATAAATGTGCAGTACCATATTTTTGTCCTGTCAGAAGGTCATTAGTTCGAGTGCAAAGCAGCGCGCCAGTGCTGAAGACGATTCCTGTGTGTGCCAAGTATTCCTCCTCTGGATATATAACCTTAGCGTAGACGATTCACGGTCTTCGCAAAGCTTGTCGTTGCTCCTGTCAATCATTCGCGGCAGTGCGGGGAAGACCACAAGTCTACAAGTCACAGCGAAGACGATGAAAACACTATTGTACGCTCACCGAGGTCAGCGTCGCTCTTGTCCCTCGCCTAAGGCAGTAATTCGTGTAACATTGAGCTTTTACCCCGTAGAACACAATGCCGTAGGCAAGAACACAACCAACGGCGACCTGGGCGACGTTCGAAGTCCTTTCCGTGCCGTCTCCCCTTCACGAACGCTAAGAAAATGGCCGCCTATATAAATGTTTCTCCCGCAATACTTCGTCTGTACTTGCCATATAAATTTCAGTGTAGTAATACAACCGTAGCTTCACGTATTATATATATATACATATATATATCTTACCGTAACATGAAGCCATACAACAAAATCGCAAAATGAAAACAATACGGGGGCTGCCACAGGCAGCCCCTAAAAACGTTTGTGATAAGGAATAGCAGTAGTTGAATAGTTGCAATCTCAGGTCTTTAAAGGTGGGGCAAATAATCAGAAAATGGTGTTGGTCCTCCACCTCCCCAAGATCACATAGGCGACATGTCTGTTGGTAGTAAGGAATCCCAGTGTACCGGCCAGTCTCTATGCCCAGTGGCAGACAGCCCGCCTGGAGGCCAGCCAGCACCCTCCTCACACCCACAGACCGTTCATTGGCTACATAACTCTCTGTTACTAAATCACTTTTAATACTCCTATAGATGTTTAGCCTACCCCCTGATTCTGTTATCTCTAATATGATTTACCTCTCCCGCCATTCAGATTTGTACAAGTTTGTTGCTATATCTTGGTAGTACTGTAGAAAGTGCTTATCAGTAATGAAAGGTCTAAATCCAAGGTGTGAGTTTAGGTAATTTAGGTAGACTTTCATGGATGAAGTCCATTTTCAGCTAGTCTGCAGGATTCAGTAAATATTTTATAGTTTATTCTATCATGTGACATAATACTTAGTTTCAGCCAAACTCTAATACATGTACATGACAATTTTGTGATTATTGAGATTGGTGCCCACCCCATATCTCCTATCAATGTGACTATATATATATATACGATATATATACGTATGCATATACGTACATGAGCATGTACACACGTATGTACATACGTACCTGTTGTGTCTCCTTGTTAGCAGACGAGGGAGCACCCTCCACTTGAGAAGCTTGGAGGTCCTGCAGCATAAGAAGGCACGTAACCACTCAATGGGAAGGCTGAAGTGCAAGGTTGCATATGTATGTACACATTTTCTGCTGTACATCAAATTTCCCCCAATACACCCTTCACAGAGCAGTAACTATGGCACTGCAACTTGAACATGTGTCAGATGACCACCAGGGTTAGATGTGCACACAAGTACATACATACCTAATTACACAATAGGATACAGTAACATAATAGGTATTTGCATACAGTAATTACGTATATGGGATGTCCCTATTTCATACAAAACTACTCGAAGGCATCCCAGCACCTTCAATTGACCCATACGTGCATGCATACAGTACATACGTAGGTACATATGTACACACACACACACACCACACACATACGTACACAGGTCAATTTCATAAGTACGCAGATGTGTAAACAGAGGACGTAATGGACATACGTACGTACTTTATGGGTCCGTTTATCATGGTAGTGGGTGTGCACTTGATCATTAATTTTGATGCTTACATAATGTATACGTACGTAGCTTGTGACTCAAAATCATGCCGAATCACTATGATGCTCTATGATGTATGCAATGAGATATAGACCAGGGGGTTGGTTAAGTGCGTACACAAGTACATAATAGATATTTGCATACAGTAATTACATATATAGGATGCCCCTATTTCATACAAATTTACTCGAAGGCATCCCAGAATCTACATACATATGTACATACATATGTACACACACACACACACACACACACACACACACACACACACACACACACACACACACACACACACACACACACACACACACACACACACACACACACACACACACACACACACACACACACACACACACACACACACACACACACACACACACACACACACACACACACACACACACACACGTACACAGGTAGATTTCTCAAGTACGTATGTAAACAAAAGATGTAATGGACATGCATACGTACTTTATGGGTCCTGTTACCATGGTAGTGGTTGTGCACTTGACAATTAAATTTAGTTGCTTACATAATGTACGTATACATAGCTTTTGACTCAAAATCATGCCAAATCACATTATGATGTACGGAATAAGATATTACTGTAGAAGTTACTTTAATATAGAAATGTACATGTACATACATAATGTACATACGTATGTATGCATGTACACAGTAATAAGTTTGTTTCAAAGGAATGGTGCCCATTTAATCCTTTAATGCCCGTTGACACATTTATGTGTCATAATATTATTAGTGACTGAAATGCTGCTAGTGATGTACACCGCGTCAAGATCACAGAGATGTTTTGTAACTGGCTTAGAGTGTACGTACGTAGTTTTGAAATTACAAAAAGGCGACTAATTGACATTTGCGTTAATTAAGGAGCTCAGACAGCATCTGGATTTAGGAGTGACTGAGCCCATGCAGTGTACCATGCCATGCGAGGGCTACCTACTTAACTTGACATATAAGTCGAAGCCATGGATGCATTTGCTTGCAATTGCAACATGAGAACAACAGTTAGAGTGGCTGATGAAGGCAGCCAAGTGAAACTGGCACGTGATAAAGTACTGTGTGCGGTGTGGACGCGCCAACTGAAGGGGCTCACCTCTGTTCTCGCACCCCCACAGAAATCTTATGCTGTACAGGTCGACACCATGACGGCGCTGTTCTACCGAGTCACCTTGTGCGCGCTTGCTCTTTCTTTACTGGAAGTGAAAGGTAGGCCACTGGCGCGAGGGTAGCAGTACGTATATACAGGCTAATTAATGCGGGCGGGCGGCTGTGTCGTCTGTGGTATAAGGACGACAGTGTGCATATACATGTATGCGACCGAGACTTTTATACCACGCGTGCGAGTGATGGCTTGGTGGCTAGCTAGCTATTCACCAGTGTTGGTGGTGTGCCCTTTGTCCATTGCATAAGCCCCAGACAACCACGCGAACATCCTTTTTTTTTTTTTACAATTTATGCGGATGCAAAATGGACAAAACACACACCAGGATATTTTAATAAAACACAGCACACAACGGGCACACATGCGCACTGCCATACTCAACAAGCAATGTAATCAGTAATGATATTGTCAGATAGTAGCAATTGCCAGCATTCTCAATCCTCTAGCTCATAGTCTTGGCACATTACCCTTTCTAGAAGCCAGGAGAATGTCTGCTGGTACACCATTGTGACTCAAACTCCTGGATCCACGGATTGCCATGATGGCAGACCGGAGCAGTGCGAATGAAATTCTGCATCTCAGCCGCCCTAGCACCTCGCTGTACTGGAGCTTCCTCTTGGCAGCAAGATCTGTGGCGAGCTTCTTGTAGAACGTTGTTGTCTCGTGCGACATGCCACCACAGGTCAACAGGACTAGAGGGATAAACACAGCATGTTCAACCTCCCGTACTCTTTCTCCATACTCTCTCTTCTTTGCATTTTTGTGCAGCTTGTATATACAGGGCGGCGAGGTCTTTGTTACGATATGAAGATGCATTTGGGTAAAACCCCTCACATCGGAGAATGCATCCTGTCCTCTCGACCTAAAACCACGGGCACGTATGTCACACCGAGCTTCATCCTGTGTGTTAGCACTCCTGGATTGGAAGGATTCTCCATTGAGAGGCTGGAGGACTGCTTCAACACAAGTGTCGTGGCAAACCTCAGCCAGGAGGTTAGACGAGACATCTCAAATCTCTTGTGTCTTATGCTCGGATATCCTCCCTTGTGGCAAGTCATGGCATGATCAACAGAGGACACTGAGCCGCAGCAACACTTGTGAGGTAGTCCAGATAGTGACTAACCATAGTGGAGGCAGAGGGCGTCCCTGAAGTCCCCCTTATGCAGGCAGAAGCCATGATCATCAATGGGAAGGGTTGTAACCCATGCAGAGGCACCCTTCTCAGTTGCACATTCCATGAGCCTCTTTGTTGTTGGGTAAGCTGCTGCTTGACCTCATGTGCATCTGCGAGCTGCTTCTCTCGTTTGGCTTTCCGGGTTGACACTTTGGTGCACTTTGGCTCTTCCGTGACTGATCCATTCAGGTCCTGAACTATGATCAGGGTACCAGGAATGCAGGTACCTGTTTGGATGACTCAAACTTAGATTGTGAGTTTGAAGATGGATTGTATAGGCCCAGGCCACCCAATCTAGGTGGTAGGGCAAGTAGCTTCCATTCCAAGAGAGAGCAGTGAGGGCGTCCTGTGATGGCTGGGATGAGGTGCTGATGGATTACCTCATCCAAGGGCCGCAGAAGGTCATCAATCTTGGAAATGGTTCTGCAAACATATGTCCATTTGCTTGTCATGCTATGAATAAATGCAGTAAACGCAGCATGGGGCTGGCTCTCAGCAATCTTGGCTAAGGACATCAACTCCTCACACCACTCTTCAACTTTGTGACTGACATATTCGGTGGCGAAGTCCCTTGATCTAACAGAGGCTCCAAGATGTCTTTTACCGCGTGTGGTAACTGAGATATAGGTGTCCCCAAAGATAGCCTTGGCCTCATCCTCGTATTCATCTTTAACATATAAGTCGAAGCCATGGATGCACGGAACAAGAGTTAGAGTGGCTGATGAAGAAGGCCAAGTGGAACTGGCACGTGATAAAGTACTGTGTACGGTGTGGATGTGTAACTCTAGGGGCTCTAACTCTGCTGTCGCGCCCTCACAGTGACCTAATGTTGTACAGGTCGACACCTTGTGCTCGCTTGCTGTTTTTTCACTGGAAGTGAAAGGTAGGCCGCTGGCGTGAGGGTAGCAGTACAGGCCACTTAATGCGGGCGGGGCGGCTGTGTCTGTTTAGTCTGTTGTGTCTGTGTCGTCTGTGGTATAACGACGATAGGGTGCATACACATGCGACCGAGACTTTTACCACCTGTGCGATCACCAGTGTTGGTGGTGTGCCCTTTGACCATGCATAAGCCCCTGACCCCTGCCCTACCCTCCAATTCTCCCTTGGTCATGCTCACATCTGCCACGTCCTCTTGTGATGAAGGTTGGGGATAGTCGACTGAGTCACACCCTTCTCCCTTTGCAGACAAGTTGACTTGTTCACAAACCTGATCCTCCTCCTTGTCCATGGATGCAGGCTGGCCACCATCAACCCCCACATCCTTGCACTCCTCTTTGCTCAAAGCTACTTCGACAGCATCTTCTGGCTCATACTCATCACCATCATTCTTGACCAAATCAGCTCCATCACCAGCTACATGGTTACCATCATTATCTTTATTCTCAGCCGTCTCTTCTATTCTTTCATCCGTTTCTCCTTCCCCTTCGCTTTCTTTCTCCTTCTCTTTTCCATATTCATCTCTTCCTTCCTCCAGCTCACCATTATTCTCTTCTTTCCCACTTTCATGCACTCCTTCCACCTCTTTTCGCACTTCTTCTTCAAATACGTCACTCTATAGTCTCTCCAATTCCTCACTGATATTATCTTCTTCCTCACTGTTCTGAGTGCCTTTTCTGTCTATAGGTTCACGTTCGTCACTGTAAGATGGTGAAGGCCCTGATTGGTGCACTGCTGATGCATTGTCATCATCACTGTCACCTTTGTCACTGCCTTTGTCACTGTCATTGTCAGAACTAGAGTCCACTCCAGCATCACTATCTTTGCCACTGCCTTTGTCCCCGTTCTCAAGTGAAACATCCTCACTTCCAAATTCGTCTTCATACTCTTGCTCTATGGAAGTGTAAGTGGGTTTCTGTCCTGATTCCTCCTGGCGGCCATTATCTTGACCTTCAGCTGACCTCTGTACGCTCTCATCAGCCCCACCCATCTGCCCTCCATGTAGCTCATCACTGATACCCTGCAGTTAGTAAAAGACATTTGGACTGTGAGCATACTAAACTTGCAGCTATGTATTTGTACATGCAGGGCAGTGTTTAAATGCAGAGTTCATACATGTATATACTACATTTCACAGCTGCAGGTATGTACATACATGTGTATGTACGTACGTATGTGTACATTCGCTCATTTTGAAATACGTACGTAGAACATATTGTTAAATGTTGTAGACAAAGTCAGTATAAATCTAAGAGGATGTTTAGCCCGCAAAGGTTTTGTCAGATGCTGAATAATATTACTTCACTCATTAGTTTTCTACTCACTTTGTTCAGTTTTATAATGACTAGCTTACTGCACATACATATACACCACAATGAACAAAGACACGCAAACACACACACACACACACACATACACACATGCACACACACACACGCACACACACACACATACACACATGTACACACACACATGCATGCACACATGCGCACACACACACACACACACACACACGCACACACACACCTGTGTACATACTGAATGTGCGCACACACATGCACCACATGCACAGCAATGCACCATGGCCACGTGCACAGCAATGCACACACATGCGCAGCAATGCAGCACTAGCACAGCAATGCGCCACATGCACAACAATGCACCACATGCACAGCAATGCACCACATGCACAGCAATGCACCACATGCACCCTCCCATCTCAGTCCTGCAACACAAGCCTTCACCCTGCCCTTGAACACACACAAGCCCATCTTGTGCCTTCACCCTGGCCTTAAACACACACACAGTGTTTCCCCCGCAGTGCTGCTGTAAGATGACGACATCACTCAGTGCGGTGTGCTCCGGAACACCCTTAAGCCGGAGAGAAGGTCCCTTGTAGTAAAGGGTCCACATTGCACCAATATAGCCCCAATCACCGTGTGACAGCCCCATTTGTCGATACAATCACATTGAGGTCACCTTATCAAGCTCACTTAACACGCACTTTACACACACAATGCAAACTCTTCAAATGGTCAACCACCAACACACACACACACACACAACTGTCTGTTGCAACATTGTACATGACTGTTAGACATATATGAATGTGTGCATGTTGCCAAAAACACACAATAGCCACACACATCCTGTACATAGACATCCCTACAGGACCAGTATGGTATGCACACAGTAAAACACATATTGGCATGCCATTGGTCATACTCTACCATACATGGCTATTAATACATACATACATAGTCTATACAGACATATGTAGCAATAGTGTAATGAATTCCATCTAAGGCCTGATCGTCTCAAGCTACAGACACAGTACAATTACTCATCGCTAACTTCACCGTGGAGGTAATGGCAAGCCTTTATGTATTTATATGGTGTCTATATATTTCATGGTGTCTATATCAATTATTCAGTATTTGTCTAATTATACATAGCTACCCTCAGCCACCGTCAGTACAGCACAATGTCATTCATGATTTTGCACGTACTGATTTAATTGTCACTGTAACAATTTGGGATGCCACATCATTTGACTTTTCATATAATAATACACGGTCATAAAAATTTAGTAGGATATGATAATATATAGACAATTGTCTATTCCATATAACACACACACACACACACACACATACACATATATAATTATATACAAATGCTACCTAAGTAACTGAACGTATAAGTCGAAGCCATGGATGCATTTGCTTGCAATCGCAACATGAGAACAACAGTAATAATGGGTGGCTGATGAAGGCAGCCAAGTGGAACTGGCACGCGTGATAAAGTATTGTGTGTGGTGCGGATGTGCCAACTGAGGGGTTCTAACTCTGTTCTCGCACCCCCACAGAAATCTAATACTATATACGGGCCTAGGTCGACACCATGGCGCCGCTGTTCTACCGAGTCACCTTGTGCGCGCTTGCTATTATTGCACTGGAAGTGAAAGGTAGGCCGCTGGCGTGAGGGTAGCAGTACGGGCCAATTAATGCAGGTGGGAGGCTGCCTAAGTCGTCTGTGGTATAACGACGACTGACTGATATACATGCAACTGAGACTTTTACCACATGTGCGATTGATGGCTTGTTGGTGGCTAGCTAGCTATTCACCAGTGTTGATGGTGTGCCCTTTGACCATGCAAAAGCCCCTGACAACCACGCAAATATCCTACTATATGCAAATTAATGTAGCTATCCTATATGTATTAATGTCGTTTGGGGAATTTTCATGACCACTTGAATGCTTGCATACAGTTTTCAGACACTGTTAGCTACATTATCCCATGACTGTGTAATAATAGTTTTGTATGCTCTGACCTGCAAATGAAATTTCACGGTCTAGCTTTAATATATTGCCTCCTTCTACATACTGCAGCAATACATTGATTCAATACTAGAGACAATCCACTCTATACTGAAGTACTAGTTATCACATGGCCACGAGGGCGCTGGGGCTAATTTATCACCCGAGGGCGCGAAGCGCCCGAGGGCGATAAATTAGCTAAGCGCCCGAGGGGCCATGTGATAACTGGCTTGTTGCAAATCGCCAGGAACAGTCTACGCTCAACCCTCCTTCGCCGTCAAATCAATTCACCGAATGAACGAGACCGACGTTACTATGGAAATCAACGAACGCCTTTTTTCGTGAGATAGAATGAACGAAATGTCAATGCGTGCGGCTTCAACTCCGGTTTCTTGTTCTGCAAAGGCACCACGATGTTCTTTCGTCAATGACGACGACTTCAAATCGCTACAAGCAGGATACCAGCCCAAAACTCTTCGAAGCACGGACTGGGCTGTGAACGTCTATCTTGCCTAGTCTCGCGTAGCCAGGCCGCTTGCGCCTGGCGAAAGCCGTCTGGATACGTGAGACTAGTAATATCTTGCCTAGGAGGCTGAAAGAAACGCAGCACAAGAGGAAAGGGTTTTGAAAATTGCTTTTCTGGCACTGAACAACTTCTTCAGTTTTAGCGCAACGTTATAAAGTGAGATTCGTCCATTAAAAGTTAAGCAATTGTATGAATTGCCAAAATTATTATAACCACTTGAGCATTTTACAGTAGCTACAGTTGCTGGAAATTTCTTACCTATAAAGCATGGCATGCAGCATAGTGTGGATCAAAATTAATAGTAGAATGATGCATGCATGCATGAATGTGTCATGCTTGCACTATGGGATACATTTGCAACAGTCATATTGTCTACTGCCATGGGAAAGTCCACAAGGTGATGAACATCAAAGATGTTTTCTTGCAGTGTAAGAATAAACGTTTGCATTAGGTTGGACAATGATTGGACACATAAATAAGAGCCCCATTTGAAGCAGTGCGTTATAAAACAAACAATGCGTTATACGCTTCTAAATAAGGCAACTGTGCATTATCCAAAAATAACGCGCAGTTGCTGCCTTTGATCTAACAACCCAAGCTGCAACAGTCTTATATATACACCACATTGAGCAACACAGAGAGGCCGGACGTAGTCTGTATTTTGCATCAATCCTCTTTCATAATATCAGATTGACAGCAGTGTGGGCATGTGCATCTTCGCTGAATGGTGCCTTTCAAACTGTATAGTGTAGTGGTGTTCATGCACTTACAGAGCTTTGAGGTGTATACATAGTGTCTGGCTTGCTAACCCCTACTTCCTACCCAACGAGATAATTGCTCAGGGGCAAGAAAGTAGAGTCTAGCAGAAAATGCAACTGCCACGACTTCTAAGCACCAACAGGTATGGTTTGCTTACAGATCACCAGGAAGTCTGCCTACACGAGACCTACTAGCTATAGCTTTTTTCAGTGGTTAAACATTGGTTTCAGCGAAAGTGTCTTCCTATTTGTGCCTAATTGAAGCACCAGAGAATACAGAAAAAGACAAAAACTGTATTTGAGTATATACGTACATGAATAGCCGTAGGCATCACCTCTGCCGCTAGTAGGTAACCTTCTATAGCATCCAGTGGCACCTCCTGAGAGCTTGCACCACGACGACCATACACAAACGCATAGCTACCCCTTCCTGAGACAGCGAAATCAGCTTCCATTAACCATGAGGTAGGCACCAGTTTACTAGTGTGAAAAATGCTGACGAAGGTACTGCACTCGCTGATACATTCAAAATTCGCAAACTTTATGACTGTATTTATGGTTTACTGTATGGTCATGCATTATAATATTAGACTATATTCTAAAGAAGACGTGTATACTAGAATTATTCATTATTATTTGAATTCAATGTCCTTGATGGTAACATTATATATAACCTCCCCATGGCCCCTCCTACTCGTGCAGGATTTAACCACGGTGGGCATGATTTCTATGTCACATTTCTGCCATATCCTGTGACAGACACAGATGCTGTTAATGAAGTGAAGTTGTATATCACCACTCCTGGGTCTGTCTCTGTGACCTTCACTATCAGCATTCCGGGAATGGGTTACTTCAACCGAGCCACAGTGGACCCAGGAGAAGTCAGAGAATTCACCTTCAATGGAGCGGACTATGCTCTCAGGAACACCACTGATCGCTCAAAAGGCATCATCATAACCACTGAGAATGAGAAGCAGGTTTTTGTCTACAGTTCACAGGACGCAACACATGCAACGGACTCATTTTTGGTTCTCCCGCCTCACGACTTAGGGGTTACATCATACACATACGTTGCTGCAATGATCCACACTCTGGACAATGGAGTCCTAGTTGCTGAAACTCAGGCAGTAGATATTCATGCACTTGTGGGAATTGTTTCTGGAGAAGATGACACATTTTTAACAATTAAACCCACTCAGAATGTGACTATTGGCACAGAATCCGTTAAAGCTGGTGACCGTTTTCTTGTTACACTGGCCAGAGCTGAGACACTGCTGATTGCATTCATCGGTGACCTTACTGGGACAAAGGTGACATCCAACAGACCCATAAGCTTCTTCTGTGGGGACCAATGTGCCAATGTACCACAAGGTGTATATGCCTGTGACCAAATTGTAGAGCAGCTTCCCCCAGTGGAAGCCTGGGGTAGACAGTTTGCAACTGCTCCACTGAAGACGAGAATGAGTTTCGACGTCTTTCGCTTTGTGGCTTCAGACAACACCACCACTGTGAGCATCAATTGTGTATTGAGCAATGGTTTCCAAGGGTATATGGACACATTCCGTTTAGGTGAAGGTGGTTTTGCTGATGTCCAAGTGAGAAGTACACACTTCTGCTGGATTGAGGCAGACAAGAACATCCTTATTCTCCAGTTTGCGGTGGGACAAGAAGCAGATGATGTACTAAGTGATCCCTTCATGGCCCTTGTTCCAGCTGTCAGTCATTACACCAACACGTACACTCTACCAATTGTGAATTCGGCATTTAATAATTTCACCCACTACCTCAACATCATCATTCCGGCAGAGCACTATCAACCTGACCAAATCTTCTTAGACGGTCAATCGTTGCAGAGCCTAGCACTTGAGTTTGTGGCTATTGTTCACAATGGAGAGACTATGGCGTATGCAACCCAGGTGGAAGTCCATGCTACAACCCACACACTGATACACGGCAACAGTACAGGAGTCATTGGTGCCACTGCATATGGATTCGCCCGTCATGCCTCCTATGGCCATGTTGGAGGCATGCAGCTGCCTCAGATTAGTGAGTTTATGCCTAGTTAACTGCAAGATTAATCAATCAGTTATCAGATAATTGTATTTGGATATCATACCTACATGTTCATGCATGAGTTGCAGTGATTTAGCTAGCTATACGTATTTTCTCTCTGTACTATTATCTGGTCAATCAAATAATATCAAACTTGCATGTGCAATATTGCCAAGCTATATGTATATTATTCTCTCTCTCTATACCTCAGAGTATAACTCAAAGCCGCTCACTCCCCCGACTGTGTTAACCCTTCTTGAAATCACCTCCTCTTCACTCACTGTTTCCTGGAGGCCTCCACTGGGACAATTTGAGGAAGAGAACACCATCCACTATCTCGTCAATGTGACAGACACCAAAGGGAGGAGTGTGGTGAATGAAGTTAACAGCACCGTCCTTAGCGTCAGAGTACCTGATCTCCTTCCTGACCACGTCTATCAAGTAGCAGTGGCTGCTGTTTCAGGAGAAAGTGTCGGTCCCTCAACAACACTGTTTGTTAAAACAAGCCCAGTTACAGGTGTGTGTGTATATATATGCATAATGTTATATATACGTATACATGTGTTTATAATTATATGCATATCTAGTTTATACATGAATAGCATGAATAGCATATTATGCATAATACAATCATTCATCTATCATATTATGTTCATTCATTTGTTCAGTAGTAATACATGAGTTGTATATAAGGACTGTGTAAGAGACAAAGAAGCACTGGTTATAATTAGCACTATAATATATAATTATATACTATACAAATGCTTAATTAAGAGCTATGCAACTGTACTTACTTTAAGTCTACTGTGATGTATATGTTCCTGTAGGTGTTGCATCACATGGTATAATTATATTGCTGCATGTTAATCCTTAGGTTGCAAGTTAATGATTAAACTAGCTATATGTATTCCTATATCTCTCTATCAGAGTCACTATCTCCTCCCACTGCGTTGACTGTTCTTGAAATCACCTCCTCTTCACTCACTGTTTCCTGGAGGCCTCCACTGGGACAATTTGAGGAAGAGAACACCATCCACTATCTCATCAATGTGACAGACACCAAAGGGAAGAGTGTGTTGAATGAAGTTAACAGCACCGTCCTTAGCATCAGAGTGCCTGAGCTCCTTCCTGACCACGTCTATCAAGTGGCAGTGGCTGCTGTTTCAGGAGAAAGAGTCGGTCCCTCAACAACACTGTTCGCTAGAACAAGCCCAGCTACAGGTGTGTGTGTGTGTATAATTATATAATTATATAATTATACATAAAATAGTGTAATTATGCATAATATACAATCGCTGTCACTGTCATTCTTATATAATATTATATAATATAATTTGCATGGCACTGAGTGCTATAATTATATAAAACAACTGTACTCATATACTTTGAGTTTGTACTGTACTAGACACACATGTTCATGCTTGCCAATCCTGCAGGTGTTGCATCACCACCCAGCAACTTGACTGTTGTCATCACACTAGGTAGCCTACTTGGAGTGACGGTTCTTGTAGTGATAGCGACAGTCGTTATACTGGGAATCATCATTTGTCTGTGTGCCTGTCGCAGAAAGCAGAAAGCTAAAGACAATGGTAAGGGTGTATTTTATGCAGTGTAAGTTGCATAATTATGGTCTATTAGAGTGTGATATTGCGGTACAGTTTGACTATATAGACACTCGGTGAATTCAAAATGCTTTTGCACTTTGTATAGTTAATTATGTTTGCCTCCTTCCACACTCATTACAAAGGTTCTGTGTGGAGATGAACTGTACTTAATTATATGCGTTCTATATATGGCCATACACATTGTATTTAACTCTTTTTCTGAATTTATACATGTCTGCAGACATTGCTACATGTGGCACCGTTGCTGCCCAGGACCACAATGTTCATTTGCAGGAGAAACCAGCTTATGAATCCATCTACCCTATGAGCTCAAAGATGAATGTGTATTAAGAGTGAGCAGACAAGAATACGTACCCAGCAGGGCCTTAAGCTTACTTTCCAGAGTAATTATACACACACACACATACAGTTAGAATTGCTGGCTATTACATAATATGTTAGAGCAATTAAAGCAACTGATATATATATATATATATTCAGTTTAACTGATATCACTGCTAGTTAATTACATGTACTATGAAGCCAATTGCAAGATGGTCTGCCCTGACGTCGTGCAATGCAGCTTGTATTGAATGATCGAGACTTTCATCAGCTCAATTGTAGCAGTGTGAACAAATCGTATATATGGTACATTTGGGAGAGACAACTCTTGTATTTACTACTGGTTTGTATCAAGAATGGTGCACTACACAGATATACAATACATTCGTACACAACTGCATACAGAAATAAAAATGTGAAACAAAAAGATATACTGTACAATACACCAGCATACACCAAAGTATTACATACACATTACAAGGTTATATAATACTATTCAACACTAACTACTGTACATATGCACATATTACGTATTCATGTTGGCCATTGCTCCCTGCTGTCCTAGTCACTGGCTAAGCTGTATTCACTTGAGCTCAAACTGGACATAGACGAGATGCTGCTTGAATGTGTCAAGTGCACCTGACTGACTGGCTGCTGTGCACCATGAACACTTCCAGGATGCTCGTTGTTAGTACCATCCTGCTGCTGTTCTTCAACAGTCTTACCCCCTTGGTCGCTGGTACCACTTCTTGGCCCATCCATTCCTTCTTCGTTACCTTCTCTCTGCTCGGTAGCATTGCAAGGGTCTAAGCCAGTGGCTGCCCTACCCTCCAACTCTCCCTTGACCACGCCCACATCTGCCACCTCCTCTTGTGATGAATGTTGGGGATAGTCAACAGAGTCACACCCTTCTCCCTTTGCAGACAAGTTGACTTGTTCACAAACCTGATCCTCCTCTTGTCCCTGGATGCAGGCTGGCCACCATCGACCCCCTCATCCTTGCACTCCTCTTTGTTCAGAGCTATATACTTCGACAGCATCTTCTGCCTCATACTCATCGCCATCATTCTTGACCAAATCAGCTCCATCACCAGCTACATGGTTTTCATCATTATCTTTATTCTCAGTCTTCTCTTTTATTCTTTCATCCGTTTCTCCTTCCCCTTCACTTTCTTTCTCCTTCTCTTTTCCATATTCATCTCTTCCTTCCTCCAGCTCACCATAATTCTCTTCTTTCCCACTTTCATGCACTCCTTCCACCTCTTTTCGCACTTCTTCTTCAAACACGTCACTCTCTAGTCTCTCCAATTCCTCACTGATAATATCTTCATCCTCACTGTTCCGAGTGCCTTTTCCGTCTATAGGTTCACGTTCGTCACTGTAAGATGGTGAAAGCCCTGATTGGTGTAGTGCTGATGCATTGTCATCATCACTGTCACCTTTGTCACTGCCTTTGTCACTGTCATTGTCAGAACTAGAGTCCACTCCAGCATCACTATCTTTGCCACTGCCTTTGTCCCCGTTCTCAAGTAAAACATCCTCACTTCCAAATTCTTCTTCATACTCTTGCTCTATGGAAGTGAAAGTGGGTTTCTGTCCTGATTCCTCATGGCGGCCATTTTCTTGACCTTCAGCTGACCTCTGTACGCTCTCGTCAGCCACACCCATCTGCCCTCCATGTAGCTCATCACTGATACCCTGCAGTTAGTAAAAGACATTTGGACTGTGAGCATACTAAACTTACAGCTATGTATTTGTACATGCAGGGCAGTGTTCACACTACATTTCACAGGTATGTACATACATATCTACGTATCAGACATCAAGTGACTCATACTCATAAGGTTCACCCTCCACTCAGAAGACAGCTACCTCACTAATTCAGACAAATGTTAACCCTGTATGCACATACATACGTACATGTGTGCATATTAGCCAATCATTGCATTTCTGTACGTATGTGGAAGTGACTTGAGGTGCAACCAACTAAGGATGGATCATTACCTTTTATGTATCTACGTGGTACATACGTACAAGAATAAGTAACAGTGTCTGGTCATAAACACACAGACACACAGTCAGACAGACAGACGGATGGGCAGACAGACCCACACTTCAGTCTTATGAATATGCACATACGCAGACGCACAGTATAATAGGTATTTGCATACAGTAATTACATATATGGGATGTCCCTATTTCATACAAAACTACTCGAAGGTATCCCAGAATCTTCAATTGAGCCATACATACGTACATGCATGCATATGTACATATGTACGTATGTACACAAACACACACACACACACAACACACACACACACATACACACACACATACACAACACACACACACGTACACACACACACACACACATGCACACACACACACGCACACACACACACACATACACACATGCACACACACATACATGCACACACACGCACACACACACACACTTACACACATGCACACACACGCACACACACACACACACACACACACACACCTGTGTACATACTGAATGTGCGCACACACATGCACCACATGCGCAGCAATGCACCATGGCCACATGCACAGCAATGCACCACATGCACAGCAATGCACCACATGCACAGCAATGCACCACATGCACAGCAATGCATCACATGCACAGCAATGCACCATGGCCACATGCACAGCAATACACCACACACACATACATGCACACATGCGCACACACACACGCACACACACATACACACACACACCAGTGTACATACTGAATGAGCACACACACATGCACCACATGCACAGCAATGCACCACATGCACAGCAATGCGCCACATGCACAGCAATGCGCCACATGCACAGCAATGCGCCACATGCACAGCAATGCGCCACATGCACAGCAATGCGCCACATGCACAGCAATGCATCACATGCACCCCCCATGTCAGTCCTGCAACACAAGCCTTCACCCTGACCTTGAACACACACAAGCCCATCTTGTGCCTTCACCCTGGCCTTAAACACGCACACAGTGTTTCCCCCACAGTGCTGCTGTAAGATGACGCGACATCACTCAGTGCGGTGTGTTCTGGGACACCCTCAAATCGGAGAGAAGGTCCCATGTAGTGAAGGGTCCACATTGCACCAAATTAGCCTCATTCACTGTGTGACAGCCCCATTTGTCGATACAATCACATTGAGCTCACCTTATCAGGCTCACTTAACACACACTATGCACACACAATGCACACTCTTCAAATGGTCACACACACACACACACACACACACACACACATACAACTGTCTGTTGCAACATTCATACATGACTGTTAGCCGTATATACGAATGTGTGCATGTTGCCAAAAACACACAATAGCCACACACATCCTGTACATAGACATCCCTACAGGACCAGTATGGTATGCACACAGTTGTAAAATACATATTGGCATGCCATTGGTCATACTTTACCATACATGGCTGTTAATACATACATATACATACAGACATACTGTTAATACATACATATACATACAGACATACTGTTAATACATACATATACATACAGACATACTGTTAATACATACATATACATACAGACATACTGTTAATACATACATATACATACAGACATATGTAGCTATAGTGTAATGAATCCCATCTAAGGCCTGATCGTCTCAAGCTTCAGACACAGTACAATTACTCATCGCTAACTTCACCGTGGAGGTAATGGCAAGCCTTTATGTATTTATATGGTGTCTATATATTTCATGGTGTCTATATCAATTATTCAGTATTTGTCTAATTATACATAGCTACCCTCAGCCACCGTCAGTACAGCACAATGTCATTCATGATTTTGCACGTACTGATTTAATTGTCACTGTAACAATTTGGGATGCAACAACATTTGACTTTTCATATAATAATACACGGTCATAAAAATTTAGTAGGATATAATAATATATAGACAATTGTCTATTCCATATAACACACACACACACACACACACACACACACACACACACACACACACACACACACACACACACACACACACACACACACACACACACACACACACACACACACACACACACACACACACACACGCACACACACACACGCACGCACACACACACACACACACACACACACACACACACACACACACACACACATATATATATATTTATATACATATGCTACCTAAGTAAGTAACTGAACGTATAAGTCAAAGCCATGGATGCATTTGCTTGCAATCACAACATGAGAACAACAGTAATAATGGAGTGGCTGATGAAGGCAGCCAAGTGGAACTGGCACGCGTGATAAAGTACTGTGTGTGGTGCGGATGTGCCAACTGAGGGGTTCTAACTCTGTTCTCGCACCCCCACAGAAATCTGTACTGTATACAGGCCTAGATCGACACCATGGCGGCGCTGTTCTACAGAGTCACCTTGTGCACGCTTGCTCTTTTTTCACTGGAAGTGAAAGGTAGGCCGCTGGCGTGAGGGTAGCAGTACAGGACAATTAATGCGGGCGGCTGTCTGAGTCGTCTGTGGTATAACGACGACTGACTGATATACATGCAACTGAGACTTTTACCACGTGTGCAATTGATGGCTTGTTGATGGCTAGCTAGCTATTCACCAGTGTTGGTGGTGTGCCCTTTGACCATGCAAAAGCCCCAGACAACCACGCGAATATCTACTATATTTTATGCAAAGTAATGTAGCTATCCTATATGTATTAATGTCATTTGGGGAATTTTCATGATCACTTGAGCTTGCATATATAGCTATAGTTTTCAGACACTGTTAGCTACATTATCCCATGACTGTGTAATAATCGTATTGTATGCTCTGAGCTGACAATTAAATATGGCAGTCAGCTGGCTTTAATATATTGCTTCCTTCTATTGTAGCAATTCATTGAGTTAATGGTAGAGATAATCCACTCTTTGAAAATCTCTGTGTGGCTAGGTGTAGACATGATTGGGGATTGAGAACTTCACTAGCCAAGTAGATAGAGGGACGATGACACCTAGAGCCACAGTAGTCATCCCATATGTCCGGCATGTATTCCAAACCATCCGACGGATCCACCTCTGGAGATCCGGACCTGTTTTCGCCCACATCATACACTACAGCAAACACTGGTAAACTTGAAGGACCGTATCCCATTACAACAACGGGGGGGTGTTGTCTACAGGGTCCCCTGTGGTACATGCCCAAAAGCGTATGTTGGCCAGACCTGTCGGACACTGGATCATCGGCTCAAAGAGCACAGGAGAGCACTTACAAGCGGGAACTTGGCCCAGTCTGCAATTGCAAAGCATGCAGCTCAAGAGTCGCATGTCATTGACTGGAAAGAGGCCAAGGTGGTGGACACCCACCCATGCTACCACCAGAGATGTGCACTTGAATCATGGTGTATCAGATCAGAGACTACCACAATGAACAGAGATTATGGCAACCTACCACAGGCTTACAACTCTCTCATCAACTACACACACACACCACACACCTCACATTAGACCACATACAGACTTTCCAGTTCATATTAATACTATTATATTATTATTATATATTACTACTACTCATTATACCCACCCCAGATCTTTAACCCCAAACCCACATTGGTTTTGTAAAACACACACAGCCACCTGTCTTCCCGCCCACGGTTTTTTTTCCATTCGTAATATGATCTTTTCTTTCTCGACCCTCGTACTGTCTAACTAGTGGCACTGTGTATACTTTTATAGCTGGTTTCATAGCTATTTAGCGATAGTAGTGATGCATGAAAGAGTGGAGAGGGAAGTAGATGCAATAGGAGAAGGTGGTTTGGGGAGAATTCTGCTACCATGCAGTGCAAGTGATTGCAATGTGTAAGCATAAAATTATATATAATCACGTTCAGTTAAGACAATTAACTGTTTAGCTAGTTATATATCAAGTTATGACTTAGCGCACTTGGTTTGTACCCCCCCCCCCCCCAACACACACACACAAGGTACTCTCTTGGATCGCACCACCACCTTCTCCAGACTGCCACACACATTTTGATAGTGTGTGCATTCCACGACCACTATAGCTATCTGTGCTTCTGTAGTTATATAGTTTTGGTATTAATGTACATAGCTATGGCTTTATGAGTATACTGTTTTACTCTCAATGCAAGTTATGACATTATGTGTCAAGTATTGTCTTTAGACTTGTCGTTTTTGGTTGTAACAGTTAAGCACTACACGTTATACAATATACCTCTGCATGAACCCTCTCTGTTTTGCAGGATTTGACCATGGTGGAAATGAGTTCTATGTCACATTTCTACCTTTTCCTCTGATTGGAGTAGTTGATCAAGTGAAACTGTACATCACAACTCCTGAGAGTGTCCCTGTGACCTTCACTGTCAGCATTCCTGGAAAGAACTACTTCTACAGAGGCATAGTGGACCCAGGAGGAGTGAGAGAGTTTGTCTTTAATGGAACGGACTATGCTCTCAGGAACACAACTGATCGCTCAAAAGGCATCATCATAACCACTGAGAATGAGAAGCAGGTCTTTGTGTACGGTGTACAAGATCTTCAAGGAGCAACTGACTCATTTCTGGTTCTCCCGCCTCACGACCTAGGGGCTGTGTCATACACATACATTGCTGCAATGATACATACCCTGAACAATGTAGTCCTAGTTGCTGGAGCTCAAGCAGAAGATATTCATGCACTTGTAGGAATTGTTTCCGTGGAAGATGACACACTCTTAACCATTACGCCCAATCAAGATGTAACTATTGGCACTCAATTAGTTGAAGCTGGTGAAAGTGTTCTTGTTACACTGGCCAGAGCTGAGACACTGCTGATTGCATTCGTCGGTGACCTTACTGGGACAAAGGTGACATCCAACAGACCCATAAGCTTCTTCAGTGGGGACCAATGTCCATATATTCCAAGTGGTGTATATGCCTGTGACCAAATTGTAGAGCAGCTTCCCCCAGTGGAAGCTTGGGGGAGACAGTTTGCGACTGCTCCACTGAAAACGAGAAGTTTTGATGTTTTCCGCATTGTGGCTTCAGCAAATAGCACAACTGTGATCATCAGGTGCACACATCGCAGCGGTAGCCAAGGGTATGTTTACGCATTAGTATTGAATGAAAGTGGTTATACTGATGTACAAGTGAGTAGCACAGATTTTTGTTGGATGGAGGCAGACAAGAGAATCTTACTTCTTCAGTTTTCGGTGGGAACCAGAGCAGACTCTATGCCAGGCGATCCCTTCATGGCCCTTGTTCCAGCTGTCAGTCATTACACCAACACATTCACTCTACCAGTTGTGAATTCCTCCTTGAATGATTTCACCCACTACCTCAACATCATCATTCCGGCTGAGCACTATCAACCTGAACAAATCTTCTTGGACGGTCAATCGTTGCAGAGCCTAGCACTTGAGTTTGTGGCTATAATTAGCAATGGAGCTACTATGGCGTATGCAACCCAGCTGGAAGTCAGTGCTACAACCCACACCCTGATACATGGCAACAGTTCAGGAGTCATTGGCATGGTTGGCTACGGATTTGCTCATGGAAGTTCCTATGGCCATATTGCAGGCATGCAACTGGCTTGGATCAGTGAGTTTTAATGCCTTTATGGTTGTATCTTGTCAATCAAATTATATATTTGCAATTGGATATCATACCTGCATGTGCAAAATACCAAGCTATATGTATATTCTTATCTCTCTCTATACCTCAGAGTATAACTCAGAGCCGCTCACTCCCCCAACTGCTTTGACCATTCTTGAAATCACCTCCTTTTCACTCACTGTTTCCTGGAGGCCTCCACTGGGACAATTTGAGGAAGGGAACACCATCTACTATCTCATCAATGTGACAGACACCAAAGGGAAGAGTGTGGTGAATGAAGTTAACAGCACCGTCCTTAGCATCAGAGTGCCTGAGCTCCTTCCTGACCACGTCTATCAAGTGGCAGTGGCTGCTGTTTCAGGAGAAAGAGTCGGTCCCTCAACAACACTGTTAGCTAGAACAAGCCCAGCTACAGGTGTGTATGTATATACATATTGCAGCTTGCACTGTATATATTTATTATATAATTATGTATAATTATAATTATACATAAAATAGGGTAATTATGCATAATATAATCATCACTCCCTGTCATTGTCATTCTTATAATTATATACAATATAGTATGCATGACATTGAGTACTATATATATACAATCTATCACTGTCACCCTTACATGTAAATGCATGAGTGTTGTCCAATTGTACTTTCTTTTTTCCATGCTTGCAATCTTGCAGGTGTTGCATCACCATCCGGCAACATGACTGCTGTCTTCACACTAGGCAGTCTACTTGGAGTTCTTGTAGTGATAGCGACAGTCGTTATACTGGGAATCATCATTTGTCTGTGTGCCTGTCGCAGAAAGCAGAAAGTTAAAGACAACGGTAAGAGTGTATTTATCTATACAGTGCAAGTTGTGTTTGGTTGCAATAGCTCTCTTAGTGTGTAATATTGGTGAGCAGTTTGAGGTGCAGCAACTATTTGGTGAATTCAAAATGCCTTTGAATTTCGAATATCTAATTGTGTTTGACTCTTTCCTCCACTCATTACAAAGGTTCTGTATGATATATGAACTGTACATATATGCTTATAGCAGCTATACAGCAATAAACATTGTATATTTAACTCTTTTTCTCTGAATTTATGCATGTCTGCAGACTCTGCTACATGTGGCACCTGTGCTGCCCAGGACCACAATGTCCATTTGCAGGAGAACCCAGCTTATGACTTTGTGTACCCAATGAGGCCAAAGATGAGTGTGTACCAACTGTGAGCAGACAAGAATACGTACCCAGCAGGGCCTTAAGCTTACTTTGCAGAGTAATTATACACACACACACATACAGTTAGAATTGCTGACTACTAATATGTAGAACAATCAAAGCAACTGATATATATATAATTATATATATTCAGTCTAACTGATATCACTGCTAATTAATTACATGCATTCATGTACTATGAATTTGAAGCCAATTGCAAGATGGTCTGCCGTGACATCATGCAATGCAGCTTGTATTGAATGAAAAATTTCATCATTGCTGTTAGCAGTGTGCACGTGGTCAGTGAATAAATGGTATATACATGTTACATTTGGGAGAGACACTTTGTCTGTTGGACATGGCATACGTATGTAACTCTTGCATTTACTACTGGTTTGTATCAAGAATAGTGCACTACACAAATATACAATACATTCGTACACAACTGCATACAGAAAATAAATGTGAAACAAAAAGATATTGTGTACAATACACCAGCATACACCAAAGTATTACATACACATTACAATGTTATAAATTATAATACTATTGAACACTAACTACATGTGCACATATATTTATGTTGGTCATTGCTCCCTGCTGTCCTAGTCACTGGCTAAGCTGTATTCACTTGAGCTCAAACTGGAGACAGACGAGATGCTGCTTGAATGTGCCAAGTGCACCTGACTGACTGGCTGCTGTGCACCATGCACACTTCCAGGATGCTCGTTGTTAGTACCATCCTGCTGCTGTTCTTCAACAGTCTTATCCCCTTGGTCGCTGGTATCGCTTCTTGACCCACCCATTCCTTCTTTGTTGCCTTCTCTCTGCTCGGTAGCATTGCAAGAGTCTAAGCCATTGGCTGCCCTATACCCTCCAATTCTCCCTTGATCTTGCCCACATCTGCCACGTCCTCTTGTGATGAAGGTTGGGGATAGTCAACTGAGTCACACCCTTCTCCCTTTGCAGACAAGTTGACTTGTTCACAAACCTGATCCTCCTCCTTGTCCCTGGATGCAGGCTGGCCACCATCGACCCCCTCATCCTTGCACTCCTCTTTGTTCAGAACTGCTTCGACAGCATCTTCTGTCTCATACTGATCACCATCATTCTTGACCAAATCAGCTCCATCACCAGCTACATGGTTACCATCATTATCTTTATTCTTAGTCTTCACTTTTATTCTTTCATCCATTTCACCTTCTCCTTACGTATATATACTGCATATTATAATTGTGCACAAGGTGCATGCATAAATATATATTCCATGGGTATATTAATTATGTGTATAATCTATAATATAAGTGTTAAATGCAAACCAGCATACTCAGCACTCAGTGCTTCATGCTTCGAGCTTTGTGATCTATATCCTCGTAGACATTGACTGGTCGGTGTTTTATTTCTCCAAAATGCTCACTAACCCACCCTCACTATGGAACCACTCCACCAGGCATACATCATCCAGACACTGTTAAGGCCACCGTCTATCTGTCATGTATTCATCTATGTATATGGCCAGGATACTGAATCACATGTCAAAGATTCCGAGTGTTTCTTTCTGGGATTTATCATCTTTTGGTCACAAGTTTCAACAGCAATTAAATAGTGGCCAGGTTTGAAACTTTGTGGTGTTGATATGCACGTGTATATATATACAATCTATCACTGTCACCCTTACATGTAAATGCATGAGTGCTGTGCAATTGTACTTACTTTGAGCCTACTGTGCTGAGTCTTGTATTTTCTATGCTTGCAATCATCATCCAGCAACATGACTGATGTCTTCACACTAGGTAGTCTACTGGGAGTGGCAGTTCTTGTAGTGATAGCGGCAGTCGTTATACTGGGAATCATCATTTGTCTGTGTGTCTGTCGCAGAAAGCAGAAAGCTAAAGACACCAGTATAAGTTAATTTTTATACAGTGTGAGTTATGTATGATTGCAATGGTCTCTTAGAGTGTGATAATGCGGTACAGTTTGAGGTGCATCAGCCATTCGGTGAATTCGATTGATGAATTGCTTCTGCAGTTTCAATTGTGTTGTTGATTTACTCAACAGTTGATGTCTGGCAGACGCTCCAAATGGCATGCAAATGTCTTATGAGGATCGGTGATCGGTGATAACAGCTAGCTAGCTCCATGGAGGACACTGGAGCTGTCCAGTTTTAATATACTATACTTCTGGCACTGAGAGGTGCACACACTCACCATGAATTATTTTGACAGTCAATAAGTATCCCTGGAAGCTCTCATGTGACATTCTACCTGATCACATGGCGGGATGAGCAGTTCCAGCTATACGGTATAAATTATATGTTCCATGTTGATGCTATGTATATACAGGTTAAAGAGCTGCTTCCGGTCAGTGAATGCCTTCCATGTTTACTGGGCATGGCATAAACAAACTTGTTCTGGGCAAGATTTATATTTCCTGTCCTCCATGGGAATGAAGTAGAACTGTTTCAATGAATATACATAAAATAGTGTGTCCAGTATATCTTCTCCCAAGCAATCATGACACACTTGTGTTAAATTCATAAAGACATTTGTGGTCAGACCAGTGTGGTCCATGACCTCTGACCTGTAAGACATTTTGTGTATAGACATGCACAGATAGAGGCCCAACTCAGCACATGTCAGACCATCAGTCCTGGGCTGTAGCCTCTAATTGTTTCATAGTAGACATAGTGAGATATATTTATAAGGTAATATAGGCCTACTGTGGCTTATCTATGTGGTGGTCTAAAGTAAGCACTCTGATGGGGAGGAGCTCGAGTGTGGAGGGTATGCATGCCCCCTTTCAATTTGCATTTCATCTATCCATGGGTTACCTTCAAGCCATGTATGTGGTATAATTAAAATATGGTTCACTCTAACAAGAGTTCTGCATGGATCTATGTTTGCATTATAATTCTTATATATTATGTATTGAATCCACATGCAGTGTAAATAAAGTGCATGCCTTTAACCAGTTTTGTAATAATAGTGCAGACTATAGGCATGCATGCACTTGCACCTCGTATATAATAATACACAGTCATAAAATTTTAGGTATATAATAGGATAAATTATAATAATATATAGGAATTAGTCATTCCATACAATATACAATCATAATTTATATACGGCATCTATATATCCACGTATATGTACGTATATAGTGTTCATGGTAAACTGGCAACCTGCGTAGTAAAGAGTGTGTAATAAATATTGCTACCTCATAGGATATTCTGGTGGGTTTAGTGGACAGCTTTAATTTATAACCTTTGTTGCGTCTTCGTAGATATGAATCTGGATTTAGAAGTGACTGAGCCCATGCCACTTGCCACATGAGGGCTACCTACTTAACTTGACATATAAGTCGAAGCCATGGGTGCATGAGAACAACAGTTAGAGTGGTTGATGAAGGCAGCCAAGTGGAACTGGCACGTGATGAAGTATTGTGTGCGATGCGGATGTGCAACTGTATATAGGGGTTCTAACTCTGCTGTCGCGCCCCCACAGAAATCTAATGCTGTACAGGTCGACACTATGGCGGCGCTGTTCTACCGAGTCGCCTTGTGCGCGCTTGCTCTTTTTTCACTGGAAGTGAAAGGTAAGCCACTGGCGTGAGGGTAGCAGTACAGGCCGATTAATGCGGTCGGGCGGCTGTGAATTTCTGTGTCGTCTGTGGTATAACGACGACAGTGTGCATACGCATGCGACGGAGACTTTACCACCTGTGCGATCACCAGTGTTGGTGGTGTGCCCTTTGACCGTGCTCATTATTCACACACGTATATATACACGTACGTAGCTACATTACTTTACATACGTATAGCAGGATACTCACGTGGTTGTCGGGGGGCTTATATATGAATCAAGGCTATACCTTTTCGCTCTATTGTTTGCTACGGGATTATGGCTATCCACATGTGAGTAGTCGTAGACTTGACAGTTGTTTGGGGAATTTTCATGACCACTTGAATGCTTGCATACAGTTTTCAGACACTGTTAGCTACATTATCCCTTGAGTGTGTAATAATAGCATTGTATACGCTGACCAGCTGCAGATGAAATGTGACGGTCTGACTTTAACTATAATAATATTGCCTCCTGTAGCAATGCATTGATTCAATACTAGAGACAATCCACTGTATACTGAATCTTATATATACACCACATTGAGCAACACAGAGAGTACGTAGTCTGTATTTTGCATCAATCCTCTTTCATAATATCAGATAGCTAGCAGTGTGGGCTTGTGCATCTTCACTGAGTGATGCCTTTCAAACTGTATATATGTCTGGTGATCTGTAAGCATACTGTATATGCATGACGTACTATGTTGTTTTGGTGGTCCTACTTGTGCCTAATTGAAGCACCAGAGAATACAGAAAGAGACAAATAGCTATATACTGTATTTGAGTATATACGTACATGAATACTATATGAATGAGTAGGCATCACCTCTGCCACTAGTAGGTAACCTTCTATAGCATCCAGTGGCACCTCCTGAGAGCTTGCACCACGACTACCATATACACGCGCGTAGCTACCCCTTCCTGAGACAACAAAATCAGCTTCTATTCATTGTGGGTAAGTGCCTGTTTACTGGTTGTGAAAATGCTGACAAAAATACTGCATTCGCTAATTCTCAAGCAAACCTTATGACTTTGTGGTTTCATGCATAATGCATAATGGTCATGAATTAGACTATATTATTTGAATTCAATTCCTTGTTGGTAACATCATAATTATACAACCTCTCCATGGCCCCTCCTACTCGTGCAGGATTTAACCATGGTGGACATGATTTCTATGTTGCATTTCTGCCATATCCTTTGATAGACGCGGATGATGAAGTGAAGTTGTACATCACCACTCCTGAGACTGTCCCTGTGACCTTTGCTATCAGCATTCCAGGAATGGGTTACTTCAACCGAGCCACAGTAGACCCAGGAGAAGTCAGAGAATTCACTTTCAATGGAGCGGACTATGCCCTCAGGAACACAACTGATCGCTCAAAAGGCATCATCATAACTACTGAGAATGAGAAGCAGGTCTTTGTGTATGCTGCCCATGATGTTTATAGAAGTACAGACTCACTTCTGGTTCTCCCGCCTCATGACTTAGGGGTTACATCATACACATACATTGCTGCAATGATGCACACAGTGGACGGTGGAACCCTGAGTGGTACAGCAGTAGATATATATGCACTTGTAGGAATTGTTGTTGGAGAAGATGAGACATTTTTAACAATTACACCCAATCAAAATGTCAGTATTGGCACAGAACCCGTTAAAGCTGGTGAAAGTGTTCTTGTCACACTGGCCAGAGCTGAGACACTGCTGATTGCATTTGTCGGTGACCTTACTGGGACAAAGGTGACATCCAACAGACCCATAAGCTTCTTCAGTGGGGACCAATGTACATTTGTACCAAGTGGTATACTGGCCTGTGACCAAATTGTAGAGCAGCTTCCTCCAGTGGAAGCTTGGGGGAGACAGTTTGCAACTGCCCCACTGAAAACAAGGAGTTTTGATGTGTTTCGCATTGTGGCTTCAGCAAATAGCACAACTGTGATCATCAAGTGCACACATCGCAGCGGTAGCCAAGGGTATGTAGACACATTTGTTTTGAATGAAAGTGCATATACTGATGTACAAGTGAGCAGCACAGATTTTTGTTGGATGGAGGCAGACAAGAGAATCTTACTTCTCCAGTTTTCGGTGGGAACCAGAGCAGACTCTATGCCAGGTGATCCCTTCATGGCCCTTGTTCCAGCTGTCAGTCATTACACCAACACATTCACTCTACCAGTTGTGGATTCCTCCTTTAATGATTTCACCCACTACCTCAACATCATCATTCCGGCTGAGCACTATCAACCTGACCAAATCTTCTTGGATGGTCAATCGTTGCAGAGCCTAGCACTTGAGTTTGTGGCTATTGTTCACAATGGAGAGACTATGGCATATGCAACCCAGGTGACAGTCACTGCTACAACTCACACCCTGATACACGGCAACAGCAAAGGGCTCCTTGGTGTTGTGTCCTATGGATTTGCTTATAGAAGTTCCTATGGCCATATTGGAGGCATGCAACTGCCTCAGCTCAGTGAGTTTATGCCTGCGTAGTTAATTGCATGATTAATCAATTATCAGATTGTTTTTGGATAATCATAGCTGCATGTACAGTATTTCTATCTCTCTCTACCACGTATAACTCAGAGCCGCTCACTCCCCCAACTGTGTTGACGGTTTTTGAAATCACCTCCTCTTCGCTCACTGTTTCCTGGAGGCCTCCACTGGGACAATTTGAGGAAGAGAACACCATCCACTATCTCATCAATATGACAGACACCAAAGGGAAGAGTGTGGTGAATGAAGTTAACAGCACCGTCCTTAGCATCAGAGTGCCTGAGCTCCTTCCTGACCACGTCTATCAAGTAGCAGTGGCTGCTGTTTCAGGAGAAAGAGTCGGTCCCTCGACAACACTAGTACTGTTTGTTAAAACAAGTCCAGCTACAGGTGTGTGTGTATATATAAACATATAATTATACATAAATAGTGTAATTATGCAAAATACAATTATCACTCACTGTCACTGTCATTCTTATACAATATTATATAATATAATATGCATGACACTGAGTGCTATATAATTACACAATTGTATATACTTGTATACATATATACTTTGAGTCTGTACTGTACTAAATATATATTCATGCTTGCAATCCTGCAGGTGTTGCATCATCATCCAGCAACATGACTGTTGTCTTCACACTAGGTAGTCTACTTGGAGTGACGGTTCTTGTAGTGATAGCGGCAGTCGTTATACTGGGAATCATCATTTGTCTGTGTGCCTGCCGCAGAAAGCAGAAAGCTAAAGACAACGGTGAGAGTGTATTATTTACAGTGCTAGTTGTGTTTGGTTGCAATAGCTCTCTTAGTGTGTAATATTGGTGAGCAGTTTGAGGTGCCGCAACTATTCGGTGAATTCAAAATGCCTTTGCATTTCGAATATCTAATTATGTTTGACTCTTTCCTCCACTCATTACAAAGGTTCTGCATGATATATGAACTGTACATAATTATATGCTTTCTATATGTGGCCATACACATTGCATTTAACTCTTTTATACATGCCTGCAGACACTGCTACATGTGGCACCTGTGCTGCCCAGGACCACAATGTTCATTTGCAGGAGAACCCAGCTTATGACTTTGTGTACCCAATAAGGCCAAAGATGAATGTGTACCAACTGTGAGCAGACAAGAATACGTACCCAGCAGGGCCTTAACCCTTTAACGCCGGTTGACACATTTATGTGTCATAATATTATAAGCTTACTTTGTAGAGTAATTATGCATACAGTTAGAATTGCTGACTATTTTAGCTAAGAACAATTATATAAAGCAACTGATACATTCAATCTAGTTAATTGCATGCATTCATGTACTATGAAGCCAACTGTGCAAGATTGTCTGCCGTGACGTCATGCAATGCAGCTTGTATTGAACGAAAATTTCATCATTGCTGTTAGCATGCATGCGCAGTGTGGTCAGTGAATAAATAGTATAACTATATAAATTATGTTACATTTGGGAGAGACACTTTGTCTGCGCTGTTGGACATGGTAAGTATGTAACTCTTGCATTTACTACTGGTTTGTATCAAGAATGGTGCACTACACAAATATACAATACATTCGTACACAACTGCATACAAAAAATAAAATGTACCACAAAAAGATATACTGTACAATACACCAGCATACACCAAAGTATTACATACACATTACAATGTTATATAATACTATTGAACACTAACTACATATGCACATATTACGTATTCATGTTGGTCATTGCTCCCTGCTGTCCTAGTCACTGGCTAAGCTGTATTCACTTGAGCTCAAACTGGAGACAGACGAGATGCTGCTGGAATGTGCCAAGTGCACCATGCTGACTAGCTGCTGTGCACCATCCACACTTCCAGGATGCTCGTTGTTATATAGTACCATCCTGCTGCTGTCCTACAACAGTCTCACCCCCTTGGTCGCTGGTACCGCTTCTTGACCCACTCATTTCTTCTTCGTCACCTTGGTCTCCCTTGGCCATGTCCACATCTGCCACCTCCTCTTGTGATGAAGGTTGGGGATAGTCAACTGAGTCACACCCTTCTCCCTTTGCAGACAAGTTGACTTGTCCACAAACCTGATCCTCCCTCTTGTCCCTGGATGCAGGTTGGCCACCATCGACCCCCTCATCCTTGCACTCCTCTTTGCTCAGAGCTACTTCGACAGCATCTTCTGGCTCATGCTTATCGCCATCATTCTTGACCAAATCAGCACCATCACCAGCTACATGGTTACCATCATTATCTTTATTCTCAGTCTTCTCTTTTATTCTATCATCCGTTTCTCCTTCCCCTTCACTTTCTTTCTCCTTCTCTTTTCCATATTCATCTCTTCCTTCCTCCAGCTCATCATAATTCTCTTCTTTCCCACTTTCATGCACTCCTTCCACCTCTTTTCGCACTTCTTCTTCAAACACGTCACTCTCTAGTCTCTCCAATTCCTCACTGATATTATCTTCTTCCTCACTGTTCTGAGTGCCTTTTCTGTCTATAGGTTCACGTTCATCACTGTAAGATGGTGAAGGCCCTGATTGGTGCACTGCGGATGCATTGTCATCATCACTGTCACCTTTGTCACTGCCTTTGTCACTGTCATTGTCAGAACTAGAGTGCACTCCAGCATCACTATCTTTGCCACTGCCTTTGTCCCTGTTCTCAAGTGAAACATCCTCACTTCCAAATTCTTCTTCATACTCTTGCTCTATGGAAGTGAAAGTGGGTTTCTGTCCTGATTCCTCCTGGCGGCCATTTTCTTGACCTTCAGCTGACCTCTGTACGCTCTCGTCAGCCACACCCATCTGCCCTCCATGTAGCTCATCACTGATACCCTGCAGTTAGTAAAAGACATTTGGACTGTGAGCATACTTAACTTACAGCTATGTATTTGTACATGCAGGGCAGTGTTTAAACGCAGAGTTCATATATACTACATTTCACAGCTGCAGGTATGTACATACATGTGTATGTACGTATGTATGTGTACATTCACTCATTTTGAAATATGTACGTAGAACATCTTGTTAAATGTTGTAGACAATGTCAGTATAAATCTAACAGGATGTTTAGCCCGCAAAGGTTTTGTCAGATGCTGAATAATCTTACTTCCCTCATTAGTTTTCTACTCACTTTGTTCAGTTTTATAATGACTAGCTTACTGCACATACATATACACCACAATGAACAAAGACACGCAAACACACACACACACACACACACACATACACATGCACACACACACGCGCATGCACACATACACACATGTACACACACACATGCATGCACACATGCATGCACACACACACACACACACACACACACACACACAAGCACACACACACACCTGTGTACATACTGAATGTGCGCACACACATGCACCACATGCACAGCAATGCACCATGGCCACATGCACAGCAATGCACCACATGCACAGCAATGCACCACATGCACAGCAATGCATCACATGCACAACAATGCACCACATGCACAGCAATGCATCACATGCACAGCAATGCGCCACATGCACAGCAATGCGCCACATGCACAGCAATGCGCCACATGCACAGCAATACCCCGCATGCACAGCAATGCACCACATGCACCCTCCCATCTCAGTCCTGCAACACAAGCCTTCACCCTGTCCTTGAACACACACACAGTGTTTCCCCCGCAGTGCTGCTGTAAGATGACAACATCACTCAGTGCGGTGTGTTCTGGAACACCCTCAAGTCGGAGAGAAGGTCCCATGTAGTGAAGGGTCCACATTGCACCAAATTAGCCCCATTCACTGTGTGACAGCCCCATTTGTCGATACAATCACATTGAGCTCGCCTTATCAGGCTCACTTAACACACACTATGCACACACAATGCACACTCTTCAAATGGTCACACACACACACACACACACACACACACACACACACACACATACAACTGTCTGTTGCAACATTCATACATGACTGTTAGCCGTATATACGAATGTGTGCATGTTGCCAAAAACACACAATAGCCACACACATCCTGTACATAGACATCCCTACAGGACCAGTATGGTATGCACAGAGTTATAAAACACATCTTGGCATGCCATTGGTCATACTTTACCATACATGGCTGTTTATACATACATACATACATAGTCTATATACAGACATATGTAGCTATAGTGTAATGAATCCCATCTAAGGCCTGATCGTCTCAAGCTTCAGACACAGTACAATTACTCATCGCTAACTTCACCATGGAGGTAATGGCAAGCCTTTATGTATTTATATGGTGTCTATATATTTCATGGTGTCTATATCAATTAATCAGTATTTGTCTAATTATACATAGCTACCCTCAGCCACCGTCAGTACAGCACAATGTCATTCATGATTTTGCACGTACTGATTTGTCACTGTAATAATTCTGTAACTCCAGTATGTACATTATATTACAGTTACATTTAATTACAATGTTACAGTTATATTATATTACAGATATACGTAGGCTTAATTCACTGTTCCTCACTCATTCCTCCCACACTGTGTGCCCATGGCCCTTGCATGGGCCGAGTCTTTCTCATGCAGCCATGAACAATCTCGCTTTTATACACTATACATACCATGCATGCATGCTATACACTATACACATACACGCACATTCCCAACGCAGTGTGTGGGTATATATATGTTTCAGGTGGTATGGAGCATATGTACGTACATCACGTACAGATGAATGAGCTCCCATACTGTTATATGGTCAGGCAGACTCCTGAGAAGAATGACCCATCCATAATGTTCCAATGCATCCATAGAACAATGATTCGCAGGTGTTTAATTAAATTTTGAATGGAAACAGTGCAATAAATTTAAAGGTATTATATACCAATATTATACTCTGCATGAATATATGGAGGAGGAAATATGCGGCACATAAAGTCAAATCCCATCCTATTGTGCTGCACACTTCAAATTCTACTGCAAGATTGCAATCAAATAGCCCATTGGTCAGATCTGTATACCATATATACAGCCATGCCAGTACACAAGGAAGTAAGGAAGCACTGTATAGAACACCACATACGTAACCTGGGTACATACACAAAATGACTCATTGCCTTTTGGTTCTTTCTCTGCCCATGCAGAGGCTAAATTGAGAGAATGAACAAGTTGCTGTTGGTATCGCTGTTGATCACACTAAATGCTGACATCGCTGAAGGAGTGTATACAGTGTCAGATATGACGAGATTGTTGTACATTATATGCCCTTTTGGACCTTCCCAGTGACAGGAAGATACATTTATTTCCGGAGAAACCAGGGACTTTGAATGTAAAGAATGAATACACACTTGGCTCCTATGATAAAAAGCTTATTGATGGAGATACTTTGGTAGGCATCAACTGCTCCTCCTTCCAGTTATGCGTTTAGTGCTTGAGAACCCATGGACTCTAAATGAATACACGTACACCCAGCTAATATGATAAATAGCTCATTGAAGGAAATGTTATGTTAGGCATCGATCAGCTATGCCATAGCCGGACCCAACCTGATGGGAGGCTGCACACTGAGACACAGCTTCAATTGATAAACCACCACTCCTGCTTAAGACGGTATATACGTAATTAGAGAATTGAAGACCAATCCATCAGCATTGCTTCTCTCTATATATACCAGAGGGTCCGGCTAGCACTAACACCACTTCCTTTGCCAAACAGCATATGACTTTCTAACTGGTCAGTGTGTTGTTGTCTACACAAAAGTTCTCTGATCACATGAACGTATATAATATATTATTATACAGTATAAAGCACAAATTTGGCTACTTCACAATGTAGTAGTAGAAAACAGACTAGCCTGTACGTATGCTATTAAACATGCATTTTGATTTGATTAAGATGAAAACAGTAGCTGTTAGCATGGCATGTAGATATGTAACAACGTATACACAAGTTGTACAAGCTAGCACGTGCATGAGCCTGCGAGCCTGAGGTGGATGATGGTGCACTGTACCTATCTCTCTGTATGTTGTCAGTGAGTGTTATGCAAGCTGGTGTGTAACTTAAAATGTCAACCTATAGATATACAAGTTGCGTAGTTTGTATATACATAGTATACATATACCTATACATATACCTATACATATGCATAGTATAATAATACATAATATTATATATATATATAGGAAATAGGAAATAGGAAGATTAAAACTTCTACCCGTGTGAGTCAATGCAGGAGTACAATGACCAATGGACCTTTCCAACTGCCTCAATTCATAGCTTTGCATGTGCATATATGAATGCATTCTGTGTACAGCTGTTTCCTATACCAATTGCTGTTGGCTGTTGTATTCAGAATGACAATTCATTGCCGCTATACAAGGAACTTGAAATGTATTCACTGTTTCCAATGTATATATATACTATATACGCAGCCAGCTAGTTGGCCTACTATTGCAGCACTCAGACAACAGTGTTCACTGCAGGAAAGGGAGAGCGGAACAACAGGTATACGAATATACATTGTGACTGAGTGGCCAAGGTGTCGCAGAGGTATATATTAACGTACTAAAACTTCCCCCAAAGGCTACAACTAGTAAGTTGTATATGTATGTATCAGCACTCCATGCACACCTGCCACAGGTCTTTAATCTCCTGTACGTGCAACTGTATGTATACTTTGTATATAGTTGTGAGGAGTCTCCAGCTGCTGATATTGACAATAACTCAATACTAGTAGAGAGCTATTTACATAATAAGCAACGTAACAATTTTAACGCATTCTGTAAATGCAGTATGTAGTGTTTAGAATCCACACAGAATCCACATGCTCTCACGTCTAGTCGGGCTGAGTCCTTTCTGTTGGCTGTGGCAAGTGATGTGTTCTCCTGTGATCGGTTGGAGGACAGGTTCCACACACATCATGGCATACCTCTGACATCAGATCTGCTATGAGATCTCGAACCTCATTGTGACGTATGATTCGAAACCATCCTATTGGACAGTTCAGAGCATGATCTATGGTAAACAATTTACCACAAACACATGTCGTTGGTAATAGCGCCTTTGTGGAGTGCATCCCCGTGGCTCTCAATAGGAAGTGCCACCAACCAGCTAGATGAGCCTTTTCCCTTTGCAACTTCCATCAGTTTCTGGAGTTTTGGTGGAAACTGTGGGTGAAGGTTGTCAACCGTTGCTAAATGCGCTTCCCTTTTCTCCTGCCTCACTTTCACCTTGCACTGCTGCTGTTGAGCTAAACACCTAAGAGTCTCGGACTAGGCACCTATCCCACACTAGGATAACTATATTGATTTTTGACTGAAATAATTTACTATTTTGTGCCTGTAGGCAAAATGAAGACGTTGCCATGGATATTAATCAGTATTTGTCTAATTATACATAGCTACCCTCAGCCACCGTCAGTACAGCACAATGTCATTCATGATTTTGCACGTACTGATTTAATTGTCACTGTAACAATTTGGGATGCAACAACATTTGACTTTTCATATAATAATACACGGTCATAAAAATTTAGTAGGATATGATAATATATAGACAATTGTCTATTCCATATAACACACACACACACACACACACACACACACACACACACACACACACACACACACACACACACACACACACACACACACACACACACACACACACACACACACACACACACACACACACACACACACACACACACACACACACACATATATATACATATGTTACCTAAGTAACTGAACGTATAAGTCGAAGCCATGGATGCATTTGCTTGCAATCGCAACATGAGAACAACAGTAATAATGGGTGGCTGATGAAGGCAGCCAAGTGGAACTGGCACGCATGATAAAGTACTGTGTGCGGTGCGGATGTGCCAACTGAGGGGTTCTAACTCTGTTCTTGCACCCCCACAGAAATCTGTACTGTATACAGGCCTAGGTCGACGCCATGGCGGCGCTGTTCTACCGAGTCACCTTGTGCGCACTTGCTAGTTTTTCACTGGAAGTGAAAGGTAGGCTGCTGGCGTGAGGGTAGCAGTACGGGCCAATTAATGCAGGTGGGCGGCTGTCTGTTTAGTCTGTGGTATAACGCCGACTGACTGATATACATGCAACTGAGACTTTTACCACGTGTGCGATTGATGGCTTGTTGGTGGCTAGCTAGCTATTCACCAGTGTTGGTGGTGTGCCCTTTGACCGTGCAAAAGCCCCAGACAACCACGCGAATATCCTACTATATGTGAAGTAATGTAGCTATCCCATATGTCTTAATGTCGTTTGGGGAATTTTCACGATCACTTGAGCTTGCATACAGTTTCCAGACACTGTTAGCTACATTATCCCATGACTGTGTAATAATAGTATTGTAAGCGCTGACCTGGAAATGAAATGTGACGGTCTGACTTTAACTATATTGCCTCCTTCTACATACTGTAGCAATGCATTGAAAATCTCTGTGTGGCTAGGTGTAGACATGATTGGGGATTGAGAACTTCACTAGCCAAGTAGATAGAGGGACAGATGTCGATTGTCACAAAATTGCCAAGCATTTCAGCCCAATCTAGAGCCTTCATCACTGGTAGATAAAAAAGTACATGGCATGGTGACTCCCACCATCCTCTGGTGCACAAGATCGCTGTGGCTCGCACGCTCCTCACCCGAGCAGACAGGATCTGCCTGTCTGCGCCTGACAGGGATGCTGAGAAGACACACGTCATGCAGGACCTCAACGTACAGCAATTGGTACCCCACAGCGGTGATCAAGAAGAACTGGCAAACCCCGTTGACGCACAGCCCTGCACCTGGTCCAATGACACGTAGAGCCACAGTAGTCATCCCATATGTCCGGCATGTATCCGAAGCCATCCGACGGATCCTTACTCCTCTGGAGATCCGGACCTGTTTTCGCCCACATCATACATAACGGCAAACATTGGTAAACCTGAAGGACCACATCCCATTACAACAACGGGCGGGTGTTGTCTACAGGGTCCCCTGTGGTACATGCCCAAAAGCGTATGTTGGCCAGACCTGTTGGACACTGGATCATCAGCTCAAAGAGCACAGGAGAGCACTTACAAGCGGGAACTTGCCCAGTCTGCAATTGCAAAGCATGCGGCTCAAGAGTCGCATTCATTGACTGGAAAGAGGCCAAGGTGGTGGACACCCACTCATGCTACCACCAGAGAAGAGCACTTGAATCATGGCGTATTAGATCAGAGACTACCACAATGAACAGAGATTATGGCAACCTACCACAGGCTTACAACTCTCTCATCAACTACCCACACACACCACACACCTCACACCAGACCACATACAGACTTTCCAGTTCATATTAATACTATTATATTATTATTATATATTATTACTACTCATTATACCCACCCCAGATCTTTAACCCCAAACCCACATTGGTTTTGTAAAACACACACAGCCACCTGTCTTCCCGCCCACGGCTTTTTCCCATTCGTAATATGATCTTTTCTTTCTCGACCCTCGTACTGTCTAACTAGTGGCACTGCGTTTAGTTTCTATAACTGGTTTCATAGCTATTTAGCGACAGTAGTGATGAAAGAGTGAAGAGGGAAGTAGAGTCATGCAATAGGAGAAGGTGGTTTGGGGAGAATTCTGCTACCATGCAGTGCAAGTGATTGTGATGTGTAAGCATAAAATTATAAAATCACGTTCAGTTAAGACAATTAACTGTTTAGCTAGTTATATATCATGTTATGACTTAGCCCACTTGGTTTGTACCCCCCCCCCCCCCCCACACACACACAAGGTACTCTCTTGGATCGCACCACCACCTTCTCCAGACTGCCACACACATTTTGATAGTGTGTGCATTCCACGACCACTATAGCTATCTGTGCTTCTGTACTTATATAGTTTTGGTATTAATGTACATAGCTATGACTTTATGAATATACTGTTTTACTCTCAGTGCAAGTTATGATGATATTATGTGTCAAATATTGTCTTTAATGCAAGTTATCACATTATGTGTCAAGTATTGTCTTGAGACTTGTCTTTATTGGTTGTAACAGTTAAGCACTACACGTTATACAAAATACCCCTGCCTGACCCTCTCTGTTTTGCAGGATTTGACCATGGTGGAAATGAGTTCTATGTCACATTTCTACCTTTTCCTATGATTGGACAAGTTGATCAAGTGAAATTGTACATCACAACTCCTGAGAGTGTCCCCGTGACCTTCACTGTCAGCATTCCAGGAAAGGACTACTACTACAGAGGCATTGTGGACCCAGGAGGAGTGAGAGAGTTTGTCTTTAATGGAACGGACTATGCTCTCAGGAACACAACTGATCGCTCAAAAGGGATCATCATAAAGGCTGAGAATGAGAAGCAGGTCTTTGTGTACGGTGCACAGGACATAAGATCCGCAACGGACTCACTTCTGGCACTCCCACCTCACGACCTAGGGGCTGTGTCATATACATACATTGCTGCAATGATCCATACTTTAGACACCATCAGTCATGGAGTAGATGCACATTCACTTGTGGGAATAGTATCAGTGGAGAATGATACAATGCTAACAATCACACCCACTCATAATGCGACTATTGGCACAGAAACAGTTGAAGCTGGTAATAGTATAGATGTCACACTGGCCAGAGCTGAGACACTGCTGATTGCATTTGTCGGCGACCTTACTGGGACAAAGGTGACATCCAACAGACCCATAAGCTTCTTCTGTAGCGACCAATGTACCAATGTGCCACGTAGTGTATGGGCTTGTGACCAAATTGTAGAGCAGCTTCCCCCAGTTGAAGCTTGGGGGAGACAGTTTGCTACTGCTCCACTGAAAACAAGAAGTTTTGATGTTTTCCGCATTGTGCCTTCAGCAAATAGCACAACTGTGATTGTCAGCTGTATACATCACGCTTGCGCATTTGATTTGAATGAAGGTGGTTATACTGATGTACAAGTGAGTAGCACAGATTTTTGTTGGATGGAGGCAGACAAGAGAATCTTACTTCTCCAGTTTTCGGTGGGAACCACAGTAGACTCTATACCAGGTGATCCCTTCATGGCCCTTGTTCCAGCTGTCAGTCATTACACCAACACATTCACTCTACCAATTGTGAATTCCTCCTTGAATGATTTCACCCACTACCTCAACATCATCATTCCGGCTGAGCACTATCAACCTGACCAAATCTTCTTGGACGGTCAATCGTTGCAGAGCCTAGCACTTGAGTTTGTGGCTATTGTTCACAATGAAGAGACTATGGCATATGGAACCCAGCTGGAAGTCAATGCTACAACCCACACCCTGAGGCACGGCAACAGTTCAGGAGTCATTGGTGTTGTGTCCTATGGATTTGCAAGTTTTGCATCCTACGGCCATATTGGAGGCATGCAACTGGCTTGGATCAGTGAGTTTTAATGCCTTCATGGTTGTATCTGGCCAATCAAATTATATATTTGGATAGCACCTGCATGTGCAAAATACTAAGCTATATGTACATTCTTATTTCTCTCTCTATATATACCTCAGAGTTTAACTCAGAGCCACTCACTCCCCCGACTGTGTTGACTGTTCTTGAAATCACCTCCTCTTCACTCACTGTTTCCTGGAGGCCTCCACTGGGACAATTTGAGGAAGAGAGCACCATCCACTATCTCATCAATGTGACAGACACCAAAGGGAAGAGTGTGGTGAATGAAGTTAACAGCACTGTCCTTAGCATCAGAGTGCCTGAGCTCCTTCCTGACCATGTCTATCAAGTGGCAGTGGCTGTTGTTTCAGGAGAAAGAGTCGGTCCCTCAACAACACTGTTAGCTAGAACAAGGCCAGCTACAGGTGTGTATGTATATATATATATTGCAACTTGCACTGTATATATTTATTATATATGTATATAATTATACATAAATAGTATAATTATGCATAATATAATCATCACTCACTGTCATTGTCATTCTTATATATATAATATAATATGCATGACATTGAGTACTATATATATACAATCTATCACTGTCACCCTTACATGTAAATGCATGAGTGTTGTGCTTACTTTTTCCCATGCTTGCAATCTTGCAGGTGTTGCATCACCATCCGGCAACATGACTGTTGTCTTCACACTAGGTAGTCTACTTGGAGTGGCGGTTCTTGTAGTGATAGCGGCAGTCATACTGGGAATCATCATTTGTCTGTGTGCCTGCCGCAGAAAGCAGAAAGCTAAAGACAACGGTAAGGGTGTATTATTTACAGTGCAAGTTTGCGTTTGCAATAGCTCTCTTATTACTGTGTAATATTGCTGAGCAGTTTGAGGTGCAGCAACTATTCGGTGAATTCAAAACGGCTTTTGTATTTTGAATACCTAATTGTGTTTTACTCTTTCCTCACTCATTACAAAGGTTCTGCATGGATATATGAACTGTACATATATGCGTTCTATATATGGCAATACACATACACATTCTCTGAATTTATGCATGTCTGCAGACTCTGCTACATGTGGCACCTGCGCTGCCCAGGAACACAATGTCCATTTGCAGGAGAACCCAGCTTATGACTTTGTGTACCCTACGAGGCCAAAGATGAATGTGTACCAACTGTGAGCAGACAAGAATACGTACCCAGCAGGGCCTTAAGCTTACTTTGCAAAGTAATTATACATATGCATACAGTTAGAATTGCTGACTAATAATATGTAAGAACAATTAAAGCAACTGATATATTCAGTCTAATTGATATCACTGCTAGTTAATTACATGCATTCATGTACTATGAAGGCAATTGCAAGATGGTCTGCCCTAACGTCTGCAATGTAGCTTGTATTGAATGAAAATTTCATCATTGCTGTTAGCAGTGTGGTCAGTGAATAAATGGTATATATATGTTACATTTGGGAGAGACACTTTGTTTGCGCTGTTGGACATGGTAAGTATGTAACTCTTGTATTTACTACTGGTTTGTATCAAGAATGGTGCACTACACAAATATACAATACATTCGTACACAACTGCATACAGAAAATAAAATGTACCACAAAAAGATATACTGTACAATACACCAGCATACACCAAAGTATTACATACATAATATTACACATTACAAGGTTATGCGTGAACACTAACTACATGTCCACATATTATTTATGTTGGTCATTGCTCCCTGCTGTCCTAGTCACTGGCTAAGCTGTATTCACTTGAGCTCAAACTGGAGACAGACGAGATGCTGCTGGAATGTGCCAAGTGCACCACACTGACTGGCTGCTGTGCACCATTCACACTTCCAGGATGCTCATTGTTAATACCATCCTGCTGCTGTCCTTCAACAGTCTTACCCCCTTGGTCGTTGGTACCGCTTCTTGACCCACTCATTCCTTCTAGGTTACTTTCTCTCTGCTCGATAGCATTGCAAGGGTCTAAGTCATTGGCTGCCCTACCCTCCAATTCTCCCTTCGTCATGCCCACATCTGCCACGTCCTCTTGTGATGAAGGTTGGGGATAGTCAACTGAGTCACACCCTTCTCCCTTTGCAGACAAGTTGACTTGTTCACAAACCTTACCCTCCTCCTTGTCCCTGGATGCAGGCTGGCCACCATCGACCCCCTCATCCTTGCACTCCTCTTTGCTCAGAGCTACTTCGACAGCATCTTCTGCCTCATACTCATCGCCATCATTCTTGACCAAATCAGCTCCATCACCAGCTACATGGTTACCATCATTATCTTTATTCCCAGCCTTCTCTTTTATTCTTTCATCTGTTTCTCCTTCCCCTTCACTTTCTTTCTCCTTCTCTTTTCCATATTCATCTCTTCCTTCCTCCAGCTCACCATAATTCTCTTCTTTCCCACTTTCATGCACTCCTTCCACCTCTTTTCGCACTTCTTCTTCAAACACGTCACTCTCTAGTCTCTCCAATTCCTCACTGATATTATCTTCTTCCTCACTGTTCCGAGTGCCTTTTCTGTCCATAGGTTCACGTTCGTCACTGTAAGATGGTGAAGGCCCTGATTGGTGCACTGCTGATGAATTCTCATCATCACTGTCACCTTTGTCACTGCCTTTGTCACTGTCATTGTCAGAACTAGTGCCCACCTCAGCATCACTATCTTTGCCACTGCCTTTGTCCCCATTCTCAAGTGAAACATCCTCACTTCCAAATTCTTCTTCATACTCTTGCTCTATTGAAGTGTAAGTGGGTTTCTGTCCTGATTCCTCCTGGCGGCCATTTTCTTGACCTTCAGCTGACCTCTGTACGCTCTCGTCAGCCACACCCATCTGCCCTCCATGTAGCTCATCACTGATACCCTGCAGTTAGTAAAAGACATTTGGACAGTGAGCATACTAAACTTACAGCCAAGTGTGTATTTGTACATGCAGTGCAGTGTTTAAACGCAGAGTTCATATGTACTATATACATTTCACAGCTATGTACATACATACCTACATATCGGACATCAAGTGACTCATACTCATAAGGTTCACCCTCCACTCAGAAGACAGCTACCTCACTAGTTCAGACAAATGTTAACCCTGTATGCACATACATACGTACATGTGTGCATATTAGCCAACCATTGCATTTCTGTACGTATGTGGAAGTGACTTGAGGTGCAACCAACTAACGATGGATCATTACCTTTTATGTATCTACGTACATACGTACAGGAATAAGTAACAGTGTCTGGTCATAAACACACAGCCACACAGTCAGACAGACAGACGGATGGGCGGACAGACCCACACTTCAGTCTAAGACTTATGAATATGCACATACGCATAATTATATATATTTGTACCATAATGCGTGGGCGTTTCCTTTGATGTGGTGAGGTGTGTATATCACTAAGACACCTCATTAAATATTCATGCAGCTGCAAAACCATTGTTTCCAGGTGTATAACACACACACACACACACGTACACACACACACACGCACACACACACACACACACACGCACACACACACACACACGTACACACATGCACACACACACACACACACACACACACACACACACACACACACACACACACACACACACACACACACACACACACACGTACACACACACACACATGTACGTACACAGGTAAATTTCTTAGGTATTGTACATATGTAAACGGAAGATGTAATGGACATACATATGTACTTTATGGGTCCTGTTACCATGGTAGTGGGTGTGCACTTGATCATTAAATTTTGTTCCTGACATATACATATGTAGCTTGTGACTCAAAATCATGCCAAATCACTCTGTTGCACTATGTTGCACTATGTTGCACTATATGATGTATGCAATGATGTATTACTGTATATGTACGTATGTATGTATGCATGTGTTCAGTAATAAGTTTCTTTCAAAGGAATGCCGCCCTGGTAGTGATACAGGTATGTACATACGTATGTGTACATTCACTCATTTGAAATATATCTGTAGAACATCTCGTTAAATGTTGTAGGCAATGTCAATATAAATTTAACAGGATGTTTAGCCCGCAAAGGTCTTGTCCGATACTAAATCTTACTTCACTCATTAGTTTTCTACTCACTTTGTACAGTTTTATAATGACTAGCTTACTGTACATACATATACACCGCAATTAACAAAGACATGCAGACACACACACACACACACACACACATACACACACACACACACACACACACACACACACACACACCTGTGTACATACTGAACGTGCGCACACAAATGCACAGCAATGCACCCCCTCCCATCTCAGTCCTGCAACACAAGCCCAACTTGTGCCTTCACCCTGCCCTTGAACACACACAAGTCCACCTTGTGCCTTTACCCTGCCCTTGAACACACACAAGCCCATCTTGTGTCTTCACCCTGGCCTTAAACACATACACAGTGTTTCCCCCACAGTGCTGCTGTAAGATGGTGACATCACTCAGTGTGGTGTGCTCCGGAACACCCTCAAGCCGGAGAGAAGGTCCCATGTAGTAAATGGTCCACTTTGCACCAGTTTAGCCCCAATCACCGTGTGACAGCCCCATTTGTCGATACAATCACATTGAGCTCACCTTATCAAGCTCACTTAACACGCACTATACACACACAATGCAAACTCTTCAAATGGTCAACCACCAACACACACACACACACACACACACACACATACAACTGTCTGTTGCAACGTTGTGCATGACTGTTAGCCGTATACGAATGTGTGCATGTTGCCAAAAACACACAATAGCCACACACATCCTGTACATAGACATCCCTACAGGACCAGTATGGTATGCACACAGTTATAAAACGCATATTGGCATGCCATTGGTCATACTTTACCATACATGGCTGTTTATACATACATACATAGTCTATACAGACATATGTAGCAATAGTGTAATGAATACCATCTAAGGCCTGATCATCTCAAGCTTCAGACACAGTACAATTACTCATCGCTAACTTCACCATGGAGGTAATGGCAAGCCTTTATGTATATATATTTCATGAACGGAAGTCAATTATAAGAGCAAAAATACACAACAGGAAGAGTAAAAAAGGCTGACGAAGACCTTCGAGGTCGAAACGTCCTGGGTTTTTTACTCTTCCTGTTGCGTATTATTGCTCATATAATTGACTTCTGTTCATATGTCGACGCAACAATGAGCCTCTACAGCTTTATATATTTCATGGTGTCTATATCAATTAATCAGTATTTGTCTAATTATACATAGCTACCCTCAGCCACCGTCAGTACAGCACAATATCATTCATGATTTTGCACGTACTGATTTAATTGTCACTGTAACAATTTGGGATGCCACATCATTTGACTTTTCATATAATAATACACGGTCATAAAAATTTAGTAGGACATGATAATATATAGACAATTGTCTATTCCATATAACACACACACACACACACACACACACACACACACACACACACACATATATATATATTTATATACATATGCTACCTACGTAAGTAACTGAACGTATAAGTCGAAGCCATGGATGCATTTGCTTGCAATCGCAACATGAGAACAACAGTTATAATGGGTGGCTGATGAAGGCAGCCAAGTGGAACTGGCACGCGTGATAAAGTACTGTGTGCGGTGCGGATGTGACAACTGAGGGGTTCTAACTCTGTTCTCGCACCCCCACAGAAATCTATACTGTATACAGGCCTAAGTCGACACCATGGCGACGCTGTTCTACCGAGTCACCTTGTGTACACTTGCTATTATTTCACTGGAAGTGAAAGGTAGGCTGCTGGCGTGAGGGTAGCAGTACGGGCCAATTAATGCGGGCGGGCAGCTGTCTGTTTTGTCTGTGGTATAACGCCGACTGACTGATATACATGCAACTGAGACTTTTACCGCGTGTGCAATTGATGGCTTGTTGGTGGCTAGCTCGCTATTGACCAGTGTTGGTGATGTGCCCTTTGATCATGCAAAAGCCCCAGACAACCACGAAAATATCCTACTATAATTATGTAAAGTAATGTAGCTATCCTATATGTATTAAAGCTGTTTAGGGAATTTTCATGATCACTTGAGCTTGCATACAGTTTTCAGACACTGTTAGCTACATTATCCCATGACTGTGTAATATAATAGTATTGTATACGCTGACCAGCTGCAGATGAAGTGTGACGGTCTGGCTTTAATATATTGCTTCCTTCTACATACTGTAGCAATGCATTGATTCATTACTAGAGACAATCCACTCTATACTGAATCTTATATATATCCACCACATTGAGCAACACAGAGAGGACATAGTCTGCATTTTGCATCAATCATCTTTCATGATATCATGCAGATATATAGCTAGCAGTGTGGGCATGTGCATCTTCACTGAGTGGTGCCTTTCAAACTGTATAGTGTAGTGAAGTTCATGCACTTACAGAACTTTGAGGTGTATATATAGTGTCTGGCTTGCTAACCCCTACTTCCTACCCAACGAGATAATTGCTCAGGGGCAAGAAAGTAGAGTCTAGCAGAAAATGCAAATGCCACGACTTCTAAGCACCAACAGGTATATATGGTTTGCTTACAGATCACCAGGAAGTCTGCCTACACGAGACCTACTAGCTATAGCTTTTTTCAGTGGTTAAACATTGGTTTCAGCGAAAGTGTCTTCCTACTTGTGCCTAATTGAAGCACCAGAGAATACAGAAAAAGACAAAAACTGTATTTGAGTATATACGTACATGAATAGCTGTAGGCATCACCTCTGCCACTAGTAGGTAACCTTCTATAGCATCCAGTGGCACCTCCTGAGAGCTTGCACCACGACGACCATACACAAACGCATAGGTATACCCCTTCCTGAGACAGCGAAATCAGCTTCCATTAACCATGAGGTAGGCACCAGTTTACTAGTGTGAAAAATGCTGACGAAGGTACTGCACTCGCTGATACATTCAAAATTCGCAAACTTTATGACTGTATTTATGGTTTACTGTATGGTCATGCATTATAATATTAGACTATATTCTAAAGAAGACGTGTATACAAGAATTATTCATTATTATTTGAATTCAATGTCCTTGATGGTAACATTATATATAACCTCCCCATGGCCCCTCCTACTCGTGCAGGATTTAACCACGGTGGGCATGATTTCTATGTCACATTTCTGCCATATCCTGTGACAGACACAGATGCTGTTAATGAAGTGAAGTTGTATATCACCACTCCTGGGTCTGTCTCTGTGACCTTCACTATCAGCATTCCGGGAATGGGTTACTTCAACCGAGCCACAGTAGACCCAGGAGAAGTCAGAGAATTCACCTTCAATGGAGCGGACTATGCTCTCAGGAACACAACTGATCGCTCAAAAGGCATCATCATAACTACTGAGAATGAGAAGCAGGTTTTTGTGTACGGTGCACAGGACGCAACGTATGCAACGGACTCATTTTTGGTTCTCCCGCCTCACGACTTAGGGGTTACATCATACACATACATTGCTGCAATGATCCACACTCTGGACAATGGAGTCCTAGTTGCTGAAACTCAGGCAGTAGATATTCATGCACTTGTGGGAATTGTTTCCAGAGAAGATGACACATTTTTAACAATTAAACCCACTCAGAATGTGACTATTGGCACAGAAACAGTTGAAGCTGGTAGTAGTATAGATGTTACACTGGCCAGAGCTGAGACACTGCTGATTGCATTCGTTGGTGACCTTACTGGGACAAAGGTGACATCCAACAGACCCATAAGCTTCTTCTGCGGAGACCAATGTCCACATATTCCAAGTGGTGTACCATACTGTGACCAAATTGTAGAGCAGCTTCCCCCAGTGGAAGCTTGGGGGAGACAGTTTGCTACTGCTCCACTGAAAACGAGAATGAGTTTCGATGTCGTTCGCTTTGTGGCTTCAGCAGATAGCACAACTGTGATTATCAGTTGTGTATTGAGCAATGGTATCCAAGGGTATATGAACAGATTCCGTTTGAGTGAGGGTGGTTTTGCTGATGTAGAAGTGAACAGTACAGAGTTTTGTTGGGTGGAGGCAGATAAACATATCTTGCTGCTCCAGTTCGCAGTGGGACAGACAGCAGATGTACCAAGTGATGCCTTGAACCCTATGCCCTTGTTCCAGCTGTCAGTCATTACACCAACACATTCACTCTACCAATTGTGAATTCGACATTTAATGATTTCACCCACTATCTCAACATCATCATTCCGGCTGAGCACTATCAACCTGAACAAATCTTCTTGGACAGTCAATCGTTGCAGAGCCTAGCACTTGAGTTTGTGGCTATTGTTCACAATGGAGAGACTATGGCGTATGCAACCCAGGTGACAGTCACTGCTACAACCCACACCCTGATACACAGCAACAATTCAGGAGTCATTGGTGTTGTTTCCTATGGATTCGCCAATCGTGCCTCCTACGGTCATATTGGAGGCATGCAACTGCCTCAGCTCAGTGAGGTCACACCTGTAGGTACGTACAACTAAAGGGGCTGGTTTTGCAGTGTTTTGTGACACTATATAGTTGGGAGTTATTTGTCCCCACAATTACGACTGGCAATTAAGATGGCGGATTTCTACACTGTAGCCCAGTGTGGCTAAGTGATGCATAATACAGGATAATGATGCCACCTAGCCAAGTCGATTATAATTCATCCATGGATGGCCAGGGAATCAAAGTCCTAATTGTAGCAAACAGCGAGGGATCACCTCTCTGGTAATCCAACAATGAAATGGAAGAGCCAGAGACGGGTTGGCATAGCTATCCACTGATTATATGTATACTGCTGTGCCAATAATTACAATAATTGTTGAGATCTTATCTGACAAAGCCCCTATAGTCCAAAACTTCCACATCATACCAAATTATTAATTAGGGTTATTAATTATTCATCACCTGCAGCTATTTGAAGCCATTATTAATTTAATGATAAAGATGATGTATTCTAGCTCCCCGCTGCATAAAGTATAAAATTCATCCATCATTACTGTTTCTATTATAATGTGCAGTACACTGTGTGATGCAGCCACCATGTTCTAGGAAGAAAGGTAACACTCAAAATTTTACAAAGGCATACAGACATCCAATAAGTACATTCCCTCCTTCCATTTGAGTATGTGTAAACAAGCAGTGCTTTCATATCACTGACCTCTAAATTGTTGTCTACTCCTAGTGCTTATTACGTATTCTGAATATTGATCTATTCTTTTTGTATAACACTTACAGCCATCTTGTTCATTATGTCTCTTATCATCATGAATGATGAAATGTTAGCTGCCCAAATGTATATGTGCCATAATAGAGTATAAATATGGATACCAATGAAAATGATGTGTGTGTTCTATGTGGCTGTGGGAGTGATCAACAAAGAATGAGACATTATAGTCTTCCTTTTCTCCCGAAGGGACTACAACAGACACAACCACAACAGACACAACCACAACAGATGACAACAGCATTGACATTGCCATCATAGTGGGGAGTTTGATGGGCGCTCTACTACTCATTGTCATGGTACTGGTCATACTGGTGACAAGCATAACATGCATCTGCCTCCGTGTGCGCTTGTCTCACAGAAAAAGGGAAAGTACTGGTGAGAAATTGATGCATATGAATTTAAAGTGTATGTATGTATGCTATACATAAACAAGATTTGAGCATGTACATAATACATAATATATGAGCTAGTAAAGTGACAAACTACCTCAGAATCTGGTGCGTGCTTATAATTTCTTTGTGCCGATGCGTCTTAGGCTGATGCAAATGATTGATATACACACATGTCCAGTAGGAATACATACTTGTATGTTTTATATACTTTTTGTTCCCATAGTATTAATATGGTGTTTCCCTACTCAAATTCTACAGATACATGTACGTATGAGAGTGGCAAAAGGGACAGTGTCCACTTGGAACAGAATCCAGCCTATGGAAGTGCACCTGTGTGTCTGAATCCAACAGGCAATGTGGACCATGAAGACAGTCATGGTTCTCACCCCATATATATCTAGTTATGCATCATATATATGATAAAGCTGAACTTTATATATACGTAGAAAGATGGCAACGGATAGCTACATGTAGAAACATCATGTAGAGAAGGACATGCATACATATACAAAGCAGCTGTAATAATGCACATTGGTGAACATGTATAGCTATAGGCCGGAATGGAGTCAACAACCCATGCAGTGCTTGCTTGCTTGCATCCATGCAAGTATGTGGCAAACAACTAGGAGGTACTTACGTATATGTATATAGGAGGTGTATATGAATACCTCTATATAGCTAAAGCAATCAAAACCTATAATATTATATACCCAATGCATACAGAGTATAGAAAAACTTATGAGTAAAATACTCCAGCTATAAATTATAATAAAATACAGCTTGAGAGGGTGTAGAGAGGATTGACAGGTACATGTTATGTGACTCTCCAGAGTATGTCTAAAACCCAGCCATAGGTTTGGTTTTAATGGAGGATAAGTATCAATCAATGGAACTGTTTTATCAAGTTATCTCACTGGACATGCATGCATGCTCTAGTTTTTCTGGGTTAGCTAGCTACGTATTATATCTGACCTAATATGAACTTTTTGTTCACAAATATATATATAGCTATAGCTAGCTATCCTCATGTGGCTAGCTATCTATAGCTGAGATATGTGCCTGTGGAGGGGGAATGTTCCAGAGTTAATGCTTGCATTATCGGATATACTAGCTAGCTATAAATCGCTACTTCTTTCTTCAGATTTCAATACAGTATACGGTGGAACACGGAAACACTAGGGCGTTGCCTATTTTCCGGATACTACAGCTCTACGATGACCCTCAGGCTGGTACAGTTCTACTGCTTCACCCTGTGTGCACTTGCTCTCGTTTCTCTAGAGGTGAAAGGTAAGCGTATATGCGTGCGAATAATGGATCGGCAGTGTGTGTTGTAGCGTAGCGTGTCGTGGTCTCACTACGTAGCTAGCTAGCCATACTGGGATTCTGTAAGCTAGCTAACTGTGTGGCTATTTCAGCCTGAGATATCCGCTTCTCAGCCCTCGTGCTGTTAACTAATGACACTGTTTGATAGTTTCGTCGCTACTTACTTAACCACAGTAATATTGAAAGAGTAGGGAGGGAATTGGAGTGGGGAAAATGTGAAGCTGGTTTAGAGAAAATTTTGCAGGTGTTTGGGATAAGCATAATCACATTTAGATCGTTAGACAACTGTTACGAGATATACGTGTGTAACTGTTTTAAACAGCTTACTATGTTATGACAACGCCCACTTGTAGTTAGTCTCGCGTGGCCAGACCCTTTCCGCGTTGTTGCGATTGCGTAACACGCGTGGTATTACGCAATAGCGGAAGCGGAGAATAGGGTCTGGCCACGCGAGACTAACTTGTAGTTGGTTCCCCCCCCCCCCCCCCCCCCACACACACACACGGAACACAAATGATAGCTAAAATAATAGCTACAATGCTGGGTAATTATTCCTATATATAGAGTGCTGTGCACATGTTATTGGAAGTATTACTGAATTATTGTATATACGCCACCAGGGGTACTCTCTCGGATCGTACCACCTCCTTCTCCAGACTGCCACACACATATTGATTTATAGTGTGTGCATTAAACAACCATTATTGCACTCATGCATAAATTACATATAGTTTTGTTATTAATTAATGTAAATGACTTATATACTACCCTGGCCCATTATATTATAAGCATAGAGCTTGAGAGTATTTTCTGATACACTTTATATACCTGCAAAGTTTCAGCAGGATAAAACTTACTGCTTTATGATCTCCACATTACTCCTAGAAAATAAGATGCACTGGTGTATCTCCATATAATGTACATATATAATACATATGCTTTGATTGGTCTGCTTAATATTGTTATTAATATTATTATATTGATACACTATGAGCTCTGCATGATACCTTCCATTCTTTCAGGATTTGACCATGGCAGAAATGAGTTCTGTATTACATTTCTGCCTTTCCCGATGTCAGAATTAATTGATCAGCAAGTAAAATTGTTAATCACCACTCCTGAGCGAGTTCCTGTGACCTTCACCATCAGTGCTCCTGGAATGGGGTACTTTGACAGGGCCACAGTGGACCCAGGAGGGGTCAAGGAGTTCATCTTCAACAATGGAGCGGACTATGCACTCAGGAACACAACTGATCGCTCAAAAGGCATCATCGTAAAGGCTGAGAATGAGAAGCAGGTCTTTGTGTACGGTGCACAGGAACTTCAACGAGCAACGGACTCGTTTCTTGTTCTCCCAGCTGATGACTTAGGGGCTATATCATACACTTATATTGCTGCAATGATGCATTCTGGTGACAGGCTTGACCTTGGCAATGGATTGTTTGACATTCATTCACTTGTAGGAATTGTATCAGCAGAGAATGATACACTGTTAACAATCACACCCACTCAAAATGTCTCTATTGGCACAGAAACAGTTGAAGCTGGTAATAGTATAGATATTACACTGGCCAGAACTGAGACACTGCTGATTGCATTTGTCGGTGACCTTACTGGGACAAAGGTGACATCCAACAGACCCATAAGCTTCTTCTGCGGAGACCAATGTCCGTATATTCCAAGTAGTGTACCATACTGTGACCAAATTGTAGAGCAGCTTCCGCCAGTGGAAGCCTGGGGGAGACAATTTGCTACTGCTCCACTGAAGACGAGAATGAGCTTTGATGTGTTTCGTTTCGTGGCTTCAGAAAACACCACCACGTGCACTGTGAACATCAGTTGTGTATTGAGCAATGGTACCCAAGGGTATGTGGACACATTCCGTTTAAGTGAAGGTGGTTTTGCTGATGTCCAACTGAGAAGTACACACTTTTGTTGGGTGGAGGCAGATAAACGTATCTTGCTACTTCAGTTTGCAGTGGGACAGACAGCAGATTATGTACCAAGTGACCCCTTCATGGCCCTTGTTCCAGCTGTCAGTCATTACACCAACACATTCACTCTACCAGTTGTGGATTCCTCCTTGAATGATTTCACCCACTACCTCAACATCATCATTCCGGCTGAGCACTATCAACCTGACCAAATCTTCTTGGACGGTCAATCGTTGCAGAGCCTAGCACTTGAGTTTGTGGCTATTGTCCACAATGGAGAGACTATGGCATATGCAACCCAGCTGGAAGTCAGTGCTACAACCCACACCCTGATACACGGTAATAATAGAGGACTATTTGGTGTTGTGGCATATGGATTTACCGATCGCAGTTCCTATGGCCACATTGGAGGCATGCAAATGCCTCAGATCAGTGAGTTAATGCCTTCGTATTGTATCTGATTATATTTGTATGTAATGTATATACTACGGTAGGAAGGTACCCAAGGCGACATATATTTACTGAGGCTCGAAGTGCCGAGGTAAATGTACCACCAAGGTCTTATATAGAGGCTATAGACTGACCTATATATAGCATTATATATATGTTATATAGTACAGTGAGCGCACAACAGATGAACCCTTTGCCTGAAAACGCTTTCTGAAACAACGCCCTTTTTGGTGAAAGTCTACATATATATAGGACCATCTCGCAATTCTTAAGTTCCTATGATTGCACAATCACCATACTATATATTTAGATATCACTGCATGAATTGCAAAGTGGCCAAATTATATATAGCTAGATGTATTTCTATCTCTCTGTACTATAACTCAGAGCTGCTCAGCCGGATCACTCCCCCGACTGCGTTGACCGTTCTTGAAATCACCTCCTCTTCACTCACTGTTTCCTGGAGGCCTCCACTGGGACAATTTGAGGAAGAGAACACCGTCCACTATCTCGTCAATGTGACAGACACCAAAGGGAAGAGTGTGGTGAATGAAGTTAACAGCACCGTCCTCAGCATCAGAGTGCCTGAGCTCCTTCCTGACCATGTCTATCAAGTGGCAGTGGCTGCTGCTTCAGGAGAAAGAGTCGGTCCTTCGACAACACTGTTTGTTAAAACAAGTCCAGTTACCGCTGCAGGTCTGTCTGTACTGTATACTATAATTGTGCACAAAATGCATGCATGAATATATATATAGATATATATATATATATTCCATGAGTATATTGTTTGTATGATCTATAGATATAGTATATAAGTGTTAGTTAAATGCCAACCAGTGTACTCATGATCAGCACTCAGTGCTTTATGTTTTGAGCCTTGTGATTTAAACCCTGTAGACATTGATGGATTGGCGTTATATTTTATATGTTTTAATATTATAATGTTTAATATTAATATTTAATATAATTATATTCCTCAAAAATGCTCACTAACTCACCCTTATTAATGAACTACACCACCAGGCAACTTACATCATCCAGACACTGGTAAGGCCACCGTCTAAATGTATCATCGCACACACTCTGCCTGTCATGTATACATCTACAGTATGTATATGGGATATTGAATCACATGTCAAAGATTCCGAGTTTTCTTTCTGGGATTTATCATCTTTTGGTCACATGATTCAGCAGCAATTGAATACAATAAATAGTGGACAGGTTTGAGACTTTATGGTGTTGATATACGCATACGTATATACAATCCATCACTGTCACCCATACATATAAATGTATGAGTGCTGTTACTTTGAGCCTACTGTACTAAGTCTCATATTTTCCATGCTTGCAATCCTCCAGGTGTTGCATCACCGTCCGGCAACATGACTGCTGTCTTCACACTAGGTAGCCTACTTGGAGTGGCTGTTCTTGTAGTGATAGCGACAGTCGTTATACTGGGAATCATCATTTGTCTGTGTGCCTGTTGCAGAAAGCAGAAAGCTAAAGACAACGGTAAGGGTGTATTATACAGTGTAAGTTGTGTATGGTTGGAATTGTCTCTTAATTAGAGTGTGATATTGCGGTACAGTTTGAGGTGCACCGGCCATTCGGTGAATCCAGATTGCTTCTGCAGTTTCAATTGTTTTGATGATTTACTCAACAGTTGATGTCTGGCAGACACTCCAAATGCTATGCAAAAGTCTTCATGAGGCAGTTGGAAAGGCTTTAATATGCTACTTCCAGCAATGATAGGTGCACACACTCCAACAGTTGATAAGTATCCCTGGAAACTCTCACGTGACATTCTACCAGATAGCATGGTGGGATGAGCAGTTCCAGCTACATGTTATGTTCCATATGCATGTTGATGCTATAGACATGCAGGTTAGAAAAGTTACTAACATTCTAATAGAAGTCCAAGGCTGGTTCCAGTCAGCAAATGCCTTCTATGTTTTCTTGCGAAAGCAAACTCGTTCTGGGCAAGTTTTATGTTGTCCTGGGAATGAAGTAGAACTGTTTGAATAACCATTATTCCTGGGCTGTATATAGCCTCTAATTACTTCATGGGGTGGTTGGCATAGTAACAAGTGAGATGGCATAAAATAGTGTCCAGTATTTCTTCTCCCAAGCAATCATGACACACTTGTGTTAAATCATAAGGACATTTGTGGTCTGACCAGTGTGGTCCATGACCTCTGACCTGTAAGACACTTTGCATATATGCATGCACAGGTAGAGGCCCAACTCAGCACGTCAGACCATCAGTAGCTGTAGCAGCTGTAGCCTGTAATTGTTTCCTGGGGTGGTTGACATAGTAACAGGTGAGATGGCTATAAGGTAATATAGGCCTACCGTGGCTTATCTGTATGGTGGTCTAAAGTAAGCACTCTGATGGGGAGGAGCTTGAGTGTGGAGTGTATGCATGCCCCCTTTAAATTTGCATTTCATCCATGGGTCACCTTGATCCATGTATTGGTATAGTTAGATTATGCTTCACTCTTACAGGAGTTCTGCATGGATCTATGTATACATTATAATTCTATTTCTCAATTTATACATGTTTGCAGACACTGCTACATGTGGCACCTACACTACCCAGAACGACAATGTCTATTTGCAGCAGAACCCAGCTTATGAACTAGTCTATCCTTTGAGGCCGAACATGAATATGTACAGACAGTGAGCAGACAAGAGAACCCGAGGGGTGGCTTTACTTTGCAGAAATATTATACATAGCTATATGCATACAGTTAGAACTGCTTTATATAGTAATATGTAAGAGCAGGGCAAGGCAACTGGTAGATAATTAGTTAGCCTGTCTAACTGATGTCACTGCTGATTAATTACATGCATGAATGTACTATGTTATAGCATGTATATACCGTGCAATAATTAATGCGTGCATGAAATGTGTGAAGTACAAAGCTGAGAAGTCGTACACATGCTTACCGTAATGGAGCCAATTGCAAGATGGTCGCCCTGACTGCAGGTATATACGTAGCTTGTATTGAATCCACATGCAGGGTAAATGAAGTGCCTTTTAACCAGTTTTGTAATAATAGTGCAAACTATAGGTATGCATGCACTTGCACCTCGTATATAATAATACACAGTCATAAAATTTTTGGGTATATAATAGGATATAATAATATATAGGAATTGGTCATTCCATATAATATACAATCATATATACAGCATCTATATATCTACGTATATATGTACATATATAGTCTTCATGGTAAACATGCAAACTGCGTAGTAAAGTGTGTAATAAACTTCCTCACAGGATATTCTCACATACAATTTATTAAACAGTAGGCACACATGCGCACTGCCCGGTACATATGAAATAATAAATAATAATAATGTGAATTCTATAATATATAATATAATATATAATAATATAATAATAAGCAATAGATAAATGTTGACATTGGTCTCTCAGTGGAGTTGACCTTCAGCGAGTTGAAGGTCAATGGCCTCCGTTGCCGGGTGGTGTTGGGGTGACCTGGATCCTCTGATCCACATGATGGAACATCGCAGCAGGGCAAAGCTCATTCGGCATCGGAGCCATCCAATTGTCTTGCTGTACTGGATGCCCCTCTTCTCACTGAGCATTTAAGGCCAGCCGTTGGTAGAACACTGTTGCTGCTTTGCCCATTCCGCCTGTGGATGACAGGGCTAGGGGGGTGAAGGTAGCATATTCCACTTCTCTGACACGTTGGTCATACTGGCGCTTCTTCTCCTGTTCATGTCGTCTGTACACTGCTTGCAGGGAAGTTTGTCGATTCGATCGGGCGCTAGGGTTGAACACCCTTATGAAAATGCCTTCTCGAATCTGCCTCCCCAGAAGCCATTTGCTACAACATCCAGTCTCGCCCCGTCTTCTACATTTGCCGACTCGTGGGACATCACTTCACCGGACAGGCTTTGCAGGTGTGGCTCAGTGGACACCCCGTGACACACCTTTGTGAGGAGGGATGCTGTCAGATCTCTCACTTCATTGTGCCTGATGGAGGGGAACCCTCCAGTTGGGCAGGACAGAGCGTGCTCGATGCTGAACTGGTGTCCGCAACTGCAGTGAGACGGCAAGTTCTAAAGTGGCCAACCATACCGAAGAGACAAGGCATCTCTAAACGCAGACTTGTGCAGAGCAAAACCATGGCTATCAATTGGCAGTGCTGACAACCAGGAAGATGCTCCTTTCTCCTGTGCAAGTTCCATGCAGTGCTGCATGTGGACTGGTAACTGTCCCTGCAGCTTCAAGGCATCCTTTTTCTGATTGGCTCTTCTAGTAGATCGTACTTCTGCTTTGGCATGTTTTTGGGCAATGTGACAACCTGTCAGTCTGTGATCCTGATGTAGGACCCTTTCCACCAGTGGGGCAATAATCTTCTCTGAGGCTTCACGTGCCTGTCCATAAGATGACATTGGATTGGTTAGGCCGAGGCCTCCAAGGCGCACTGGAAGCGCTGTCAGCTCCCGAACTATGTCTACTGGCTGATTCTATCAACACAGGGATGAGCTGTGAGCAGATGGCAGACTCCAATGGCTGTAAGAGATCAGATGCTGACAGAGCGACAGACAGACAGGATATTCTGGTGGATTTGGTGGACAGCTTTATAACCTTTGTTGCATCTTCATAGATATAAATCTGGATTTAGAAGTGACTGAATCCATACAGTGTACCATGCCACATGAGGGCTACTACCTACTTAACTTGACATATAAGTCGAAGCCATGGATGCATGGGAACAACAGTTAGAGTGGCTGATGAAGGCAGCCAAGTGGAACTGGCACGTGATAAAGTACTGTGTGCGGTGCGGATGTGCCAACTGTAGGGGTTCTAACTCTGTTCGCGCCCCCACAGTAACCTAATGCTGTGCAGGTCGACACCATGGCGGCGCTGTTCTACCGAATCGCCTTGTGCGCGCTTGCTGTTTTTTCACTGGAAGTGAAAGGTAGGCCGCTGGCGTGGGGGTAGAAGTACAGGCCAATTAATGCGCTCGGGCGGCTGTGCATTTCTGTGTCGTCTGTTGTATAACGACGACAGTGTGCATACACATGCGACGGAGACTTTTACCACCTGTGCGATCACCAGTGTTGGTGGTGTGCCCTTTGACCACGCTCATTATTCACATACGTATACACGTACGTAGCTACATTACTTTACATACATATAAGCAGGATACTCGCGTGGTTGTCGGGGGCTTATGCTGCGATGAATGAATTAAGGCTATACTTTTTCGCTCTATTGTTCGCTACGGGATTATGGCTATCCACATGTGAGTAGTCGTAGACTTGACAGTTGTTTGGGGAATTTTCATGACCACTTGAATGCTTGCATACAGTTTAGCTACATTATCCCATGACTATGTAATAATAGTATTGTATACGCTGACCAGCTGCAGATGAAATGTGACGGTCTGACTTTAACTCTATTGCCTCCTTATAAAACTGTAGCAATGCATTGATTCAATACTAGAGACAATCCACTGTATACTGAATCTTATATATACACTACATTGAGCAACACAGAAAGTACGTAGTCTACATTTTGCATCAATCCTCTTTCATGATATCAGATAGCTAGCAGTGTGGGCTTGTACATCTTCACTGAGTGGTGCCTTTCAAGCTGTATAAATAGTGTAGTGGTGTTCATGCAATTACAGCTTCGAGGCGTATATTAGCCTGGCTTGCTAACCCCTACTTCTGCCGACAGGGATAATTGCTCAGGGGCAAGAAAGTAAAGTCTATATGGCAGGAAATGTAAATGCCACACTTCTAAGTCCCTGTGGTACAGTATGCTTACAGATCACCAGACAGTCTGCCTATATATGCAGGACGTACTAGGTTGTTTTGGTGGTTCGACAATGGCTGCAGCGAAAGTGTTTTCCTACTTGTGCCTAATTGAAGCACCAGAGAATACAGAAAAAGACAAATACTGTATTTGAGTATATACGTACATGAATACTATATGAATGAGTAGGCATCACCTCTGCCACTAGTAGGTAACCTTCTATAGCATCCAGTAGCACCTCCCTGAGAGCTTGCACCATGACTACCACATACACGTGCGTAGCTACCCCTTCCTGAGACAGCGAAATCGGCTTCCATTCATTGTGGGTAAGTGCCTGTATGCAGGTTGTGAAAATGCTGACGAAAGTACTACACTCGCTAATTCTCAAGCAAACCTTTGTGGCTTCATGCATAATGCATAATGGTCATGAATTAGACTATATTATTTGAATTCAATTCCTTGTTGGTAACATCATAATTATACAACCTCTCCATGGCCCCTCCTACTCGTGCAGGATTTAACCATGGTGGACATGATTTCTATGTCGCATTTCTGCCATATCCTTTGACAGACGCGGATGATGAAGTGAAGTTGTATATCACCACTCCTGAGACTGTCCCTGTGACCTTTGCTATCAGCATTCCGGGACTGGGTTACTTCAGCCGAGCCACAGTATACCCAGGAGAAGTCAGAGAATTCACTTTCAATGGAGCGGACTATGCTCTCAGGAACACAACTGATCGCTCAAAAGGCATCATCATAACGGCTGAGAATGAGAAGCAGGTCTTTGTGTATGCTGCCCATGATGTTTACAGAGCAACGGACTCACTTCTGGTTCTCCCGCCTCACGACTTGGGGGCTACATCATACACATACATTGCTGCAATGATACACACAGTGGACAGTGGAACCCTGAGTGGTACAGCAGTAGATATATATGCACTTGTAGGAATTGTTGTTGGAGAAGATGAGACATTTTTAACAATTACACCCAATCAAAATGTCAGTATTGGCACAGAACCCATTAAAGCTGGTGAAAGTGTTCTTGTCACACTGGCCAGAGCTGAGACACTGCTGATTGCATTTGTCGGTGACCTTACTGGGACAAAGGTGACATCCAACAGACCCATAAGCTTCTTCAGTGGGGACCAATGTACCAATGTACCACATGGTGTACGGGCTTGTGACCAAATTGTAGAGCAGCTTCCCCCAGTGGAAGCTTGGGGGAGACAGTTTGCTACTGCTCCACTGAAAACAAGGAGTTTTGATGTGTTTCGTATTGTGCCTTCAGCAAATAGCACAACTGTGATCATCAAGTGCACACATCGCAGTGGTGGCCAAGGGTATGTAGACACATTTGTTTTGAATGAAGGTGATTTTACTGATGTACAAGTGAGCAGCACAGATTTTTGTTGGATGGAGGCGGACAAGAGAATCTTACTTCTCCAGTTTTCGGTGGGAACCAGTGCAGACTCTATGCCAGGTGATCCCTTCATGGCCCTTGTTCCAGCTGTCAGTCATTACACCAACACATTCACTCTACCAGTTGTGGATTCCTCCTTTAATGATTTCACCCACTACCTCAACATCATCATTCCGGCTGAGCACTATCAACCTGACCAAATCTTCTTGGATGGTCAATCGTTGCAGAGCCTAGCACTTGAGTTTGTGGCTATTGTTCACAATGGAGAGACTATGGCATATGCAACCCAGGTGACAGTCACTGCTACAACTCACACCCTGATACACGGCAACAGCAAAGGGCTCCTTGGTGTTGTGTCCTATGGATTTGCTTATAGAAGCTCCTATGGCCATATTGGAGGCATGCAACTGCCTCAGCTCAGTGAGTTTATGCCTGCGTAGTTAATTGCATGATTAATCAATTATCAGATTGTTTTTGGATAATCATAGCTGCATGTACAGTATTTCTATCTCTCTCTATCACGTATAACTCAGAGCCGCTCACTCCCCCAACTGTGTTGACGGTTTTTGAAATCACCTCCTCTTCACTCACTGTTTCCTGGAGGCCTCCACTGGGACAATTTGAGGAAGAGAACACCATCCACTATCTCATCAATGTGACAGACACCAAAGGGAAGAGTGTGGTGAATGAAGTTAACAGCACCGTCCTTAGCATCAGAGTGCCTGAGCTCCTTCCTGACCACGTCTATCAAGTGGCAGTGGCTGCTGTTTCAGGAGAAAGAGTCGGTCCCTCGACAATACTGTTTGCTACAACAAGCCCACTCACAGGTTTGTATATAATTTTACACAAGCATGTGCCTGCACCTATATTCCATGGTACATCTATGTATACATAATAATTCTATGCCAACCAAGAGTACTCAGCACTCATGCCCTTGAACCTAATGAACTATATCCCATAAACACTGATTAGTTGGCATTTTATAATTATTAATTCTACATATTCACTAATCCAATCACACCCTATACTAATTAACAATGAACCACATCAATCTCTTATACCATATATGCTTAAATTTTGCGGAACTAAACTTTCGTGTTTTTGCGGTTTAATTGGCCATCTGCGAATAGTTTAATCCAGAATATTTCAAGCAAGTGTTGCAAAACCATAAAAATGGGCGCCAAACGCCACTGACAATTCACTATCAGTGGCCTATCCTCCCGTACTTGCTGCTGAGTCGTTACACTACGGGCGGGATAATCAATGAGAATAGTGAATAGTGTCAATGCCTCGCTACGTTCTTACTTTCCATGCATGAGTGCTCATCTCTTCAATTCACACCATTAGAGCCTTATCATTGTATTAGTATAGCTCTATAGTGTACATATACAAAATAAAGTATGAACAACCCTCTCATTCATGGAACAAAAATCCAATATACTGTAAATCTGCAATCCACGAATGTTTAGTCCCGTGAAAAATTAAGCTCATACATACTGTCCTAGACTGGCATGCTATACCGTATAGCAGGAAAATTCGTGAGGTTTAAAGTTCGCAATTTTCATGATTTGGGCCAAATTTGCAAAAAGGCTTTATATACGACCAGAGGTAAATAGGTAAATATACTGCCAAGGTCACTGTTACTGTCGTCCATGTATATATTATACTATACAAATGCTTAATTAAGAGCTATGCAACTGTACTTACTTTAAGTCTACTGTACTGTATGCGTTCCTGTAGGTGTTGCATCACATATTTTGATATCACATACTGCTGCATGTTAATTCTTAGGTTACCATTAAACAATTAAACAACCAATTAACCATTAAAATAATGATTAAACTAGCTAGATATTCCTATATCTCTCCATTATCAGAGCCTCTAACTCCTCCCACTGTGCTGACGGTTCTTGAAATCACCTCCTCTTCACTCACTGTTTCCTGGAGGCCTCCACTGGGACAATTTGAGGAAGAGAACACCATCCACTATCTCGTCAATGTGACAGACACCAAAGGGAAGAGTGTGGTGAATGAAGTTAACAGCACTGTCCTTAGCATCAGAGTGCCTGAGCTCCTTCCTGACCACGTCTATCAAGTGGCAGTGGCTGCTGTTTCAGGAGAAAGAGTCGGTCCCTCGACAACATTGTTTGTTAAAACAAGTCCAGCTACAGGTGTGTGTGTATATATAAACATATAATTATACATAAATAGTGTAATTATGCAAAATACAATTATCACTCACTGTCACTGTCATTCTTATACAATATTATATAATATAATATGCATGACACTGAGTGCTATATAATTACACAATTGTATATACTTGTATACATATATACTTTGAGTCTGTACTGTACTAAATATATTCATGCTTGCAATCCTGCAGGTGTTGCATCATCATCCAGCAACATGACTGTTGTCTTCACACTAGGTAGTCTACTTGGAGTGACGGTTCTTGTAGTGATAGCGGCAGTCGTTATACTGGGAATCATCATTTGTCTGTGTGCCTGCCGCAGAAAGCAGAAAGCTAAAGACAACGGTAAGGGTGTATTATTTACAGTGCAAGTTGTGTTTGGTTGCAATAGCTCTCTTAGTGTGTAATATTGCTGAGCAGTTTGAGGTGCCGCAACTATTCGGTGAATTCAAAATGCCTTTGCATTTCGAATATCTAATTGTGTTTGACTCTTTCCTCCACTCATTACAAAGGTTCTGTGTGGAGATGAACTGTACATAATTATATGCTTTCTATATGTGGCCATACACATTGTATTTAACTCTTTTATACATGCCTGCAGACACTGCTACATGTGGCACCTGTGCTGCCCAGGACCACAATGCTCATTTGCAGGAGAACCCAGCTTATGACTTTGTGTACCCTATGAGGCCAAAGATGAATGTGTACCAACTGTGAGCAGACAAGAATACGTACCCAGCAGGGCCTTAAGCTTACTTTGTAGAGTAATTATACATACAGTTAGAATTGCTGACTATTTTAGCTAAGAACAATTATATAAAGCAACTGATACATTCAATCTAGTTAATTGCATGCATTCATGTACTATGAAGCCAACTGTGCAAGATTGTCTGCCGTGACGTCATGCAATGCAGCTTGTATTGAACGAAAATTTCATCATTGCTGTTAGCATGCATGCGCAGTGTGGTCAGTGAATAAATAGTATAATTATATAACTTATGTTACATTTGGGAGAGACACATGTCATGGTGTCACGCTGTTGGACATGGTATATAAGTACGTATGTAACTCTTGCATTTACTATATACTGGTTTGTATCAAGAATGATGCACTACACAAGTACAATACATTCGTACACAACTGCATACAGAAAATAAAATGTACCACAAAATGATATACTGTACAATACATCAGCATACACCAAAGTACTACATACACATTACATTGTTATATATAATACTATTGAACACTAACTACATGTGCACATATTACGTATTTATGTTGGTCATTGCTCCCTGCTGTCTAGTCACTGGCTAAGCTGTATTCACTTGAGCTCAAACTGGAGACAGACGAGATGCTGCTGGAATGTGCCAAGTGCACCACGCTGACTGGCTGCTGTGCACCATCCACACTTCCAGGATGCTCGTTGTTATATAGTACCATCCTGCTGCTGTCCTACAACAGTCTCACCCCCTTGGTCGCTGGTACCGCTTCTTGACCCACTCATTTCTTCTTCGTCACCTTCTCTCTGCTCGGTTGCATTGCAAGGGTCTAAGTCATTGGCTGCCCTACCCTCCAACTCTCCCTTGGTCATGTCCACATCTGCCACCTCCTCTTGTGATGAAGGTTGGGGATAGTCAACTGCGTCACACCCTTCTCCCTTTGCAGACAAGTTGACTTGTCCACAAACCTGATCCTCCCTCTTGTCCCTGGATGCAGGCTGGCCACCATCGACCCCCTCATCCTTGCACTCCTCTTTGCTCAGAGCTACTTCGACAGCATCTTCTGCCTCATACTCATCACCATCATTCTTGACCAAATCAGCTCCATCACCAGCTACATGGTTTTCATCATTATCTTTATTCTCAGCCTTCTCATTTATTCTTTCATCTGTTTCTCCTTCCCCTTCACTTTCTTTCTCCTTCTCTTTTCCATATTCATCTCTTCCTTCCTCCAGCTCACCATAATCCTCTTCTTTCCCACTTTCATGCACTCCTTCCACCTCTTTTCGCACTTCTTCTTCAAACACGTCACTCTCTAGTCTCTCCAATTCCTCACTGATATTATCTTCTTCCTCACTGTTCTGAGTGCCTTTTCTGTCCATAGGTTCACGTTCGTCACTGTAAGATGGTGAAGGCCCTGATTGGTGCACTGCTGATGAATTGTCATCATCACTGTCACCTTTGTCACTGCCTTTGTCACTGTCATTGTCAGAACTAGAGTCCACTTCAGCATCACTATCTTTGTCACTGCCTTTGTCCCCATTCTCAAGTGAAACATCCTCACTTCCAAATTCTTCTTCATACTCTTGCTCTATGGAAGTGTAAGTGGGTTTTTGTCCTGATTCCTCGTGGTGGCCATTTGCTTGACCTTCGGCTGACCTCTGTATGCTCTCGTCAGCCTCACCCATCTGCCCTCCATGTAGCTCACCACTGATACCCTGCAGTTAGTAAAAGACATTTGGACCGTGAGCATACTTAACTTACAGTCAAGTATGTATTTGTACATGCAGGGCAGTGTTTAAATGCAGAGTTCACACAACATTTCTCAGGTATGTACGTATACATACATACATACACAACGGACATCAAGTTACTCGTACTCTTAAGGTGTGCAAAAGAAAGCTACCTCACTAATTCAGACAAATGTTTACCCTGTATGCACATACATACGTACATGTGTGCATATTAGCCAACCATTGCATTTCTGTACGTATGTGGCAGTGACTTGAGGTGCAACCAACTAACGATGGATCATTACCTTTTATGTATCTACGTACATACGTACAAGAATAAGTAACAGTGTCTGGTCATAAACACACAGACACACAGTCAGACAGACAGACGGATGGGCGGACAGATCCACACTTCAGTCTTATGAATATGCACATACGCATATATATATACGTATACATATATGTACATACATGAGCAAGTACACACGTACATACATACGTACCTGTTGTGTCTCCTTGTTAGCAGACGAGGGAGCACCCTCCACTTGAGAAGCTTGGAGATCCTGCAGCAAAGAAGGCACATAACCACTCATGGGAAGGCTGAAGTGCAAGGTTGCATATGTATGTACACATTTTCTGCTGTACATCAAATTACCCCCAATACACCCTTCACAGAGCAGTAACTATGGCACTGCAACTTGAACATGTGTCAGATGACCACCAAGGTTAGATGTGTACACAAGTACATACACACCTACTTACACAATAGGATACAGTAACATAATAGGTATTTGCATACAGTAATTACGTATATGGGATGTCCCTATTTCATACAAAACTACTCAAAGGCATCCCAGAATCTTCAATTGAGTCATACATACATGCCCACACACACACACACACACATGCAACACACACACACACACACGTACACACACACACACGCACACACACACACACACGTACGTACACAGGTAATTAAATTTCTTAAGTACTGTACATACGTATGTAAATGGAAGATGTAATGGACATATGTACTTTATGGGTCCTGTTACCATGGTAGTGGGTGTGCACTTGATAATTAAATTTTGTTCCTGACATATACATATGTAGCTTGTGACTCAAAATCATGCCAAAGCACTATGTTGCACTATGTTGCACTATGTTGCACTATGTTGCACTATGTTGCACTATGTTGCACTATGTTGCACTATGATGTATGCAATGATGTATTACTGTATACGTACGTATGTATGTATGTATGCATGTGTGCAGTAATAATTAAGTTTCTTTCAAAGGAATGCCGCCCTGGTAGTGATACAGGTATGTACGTACGTATGTGTACATTCACTCATTTGAAATATATCTGTAGAACATCTCGTTAAATGTTGCAGGCAATGTCAATATAAATTTAACAGGATGTTTAGCCCGCAAAGGTTATGTCAGATACTAAATCTTACTTCACTCGTTAGTTTTCTACTCACTGTGTGCAGTTTTTTAATGACTAGCTTACTGTACATACATATACACCGCAATGAACAAAGACATGCAGACACACACACACACACACACACACACACACACACACACACACACACACACACACACACACACACACCTGTGTACATACTGAATAGGCGCACACACACATGCACAGCAATGCGCCACATGCACAGCAATGCACCACATGCACAGCAATGCACCCCATGCACAGCAATGCACCCCCTCCCATCTCAGTCCTGCAACACAGCCCACCTTGTGCCTTCACCCGGCCCTTGAACACGCACACAGTGTTTCCCCCACAGTGCTGCTGTAAGATGATGACATCACTCAGTGCGGTGTGTTCTGGGACACCCTCAAATCGGAGAGAAGGTCCCATGTAGTGAAGGGTCCACATTGCACCAAATTAGCCCCATTCACTGTGTAACAGCCCCATTTGTCGATGCAATCACATTGAGGTCACCTTATCAGGCTCACTTAACACGCACTATACACACACAATGCAAACTCTTCAAATGGTCAACCACCAACACACACACACACACACACACATACAACTGTCTGTTGCAACATTGTACATGACTGTTAGCCATATTGAATGTGTGCATGTTGCCAAAAACACACAATAGCCACACACATCCTGTACATAGACATCCCTACAGGACCAGTATGGTATGCACAGAGCTATAAAACACATATTGGCATGCCATTGGTCATACTTTACCATACATGGCTGTTTATACATACATACATAGTCTATACAGACATATGTAGCTATAGTGTAATGAATCCCATCTAAGGCCTGATCGTCTCAAGCTTCAGACACAGTACAATTACTCATCGCTAACTTCACCATGGAGGTAATGGCAAGCCTTTATGTATATATATTTCATGAACGGAAGTCAATTATAAGAGCAAAAATACACAACAGGAAGAGTAAAAAAGGCTGACGAAGACCTTCGAGGTCGAAACGTCCTGGGTTTTTTACTCTTCCTGTTGCGTATTATTGCTCATATAATTGACTTCTGTTCATATGTCGACGCAACAATGAGCCTCTACAGCTTTATATATTTCATGGTGTCCTCCCATCTAAGGCCTGATCGTCTCAAGCTTCAGACACAGTACAATTACTCATCGCTAACTTCACCGTGGAGGTAATGGCAAGCCTTTATGTATATATATTTCATGAACGGAAGTCAATTATAAGAGCAAAAATACACAACAGGAAGAGTAAAAAAGGCTGACGAAGACCTTCGAGGTCGAAACGTCCTGGGTTTTTTACTCTTCCTGTTGCGTATTATTGCTCATATAATTGACTTCTGTTCATATGTCGACGCAACAATGAGCCTCTACAGCTTTATATATTTCATGGTGTCCTCCCATCTAAGGCCTGATCGTCTCAAGCTTCAGACACAGTACAATTACTCATCGCTAACTTCACCATGGAGGTAATGGCAAGTCTTTATGTATTTATATGGTGTCTATATATTTCATGGTGTCTATATCAATTATTCAGTATTTGTCTAATTATACATAGCTACCCTCAGCCACCGTCAGTACAGCACAATATCATTCATGATTTTGCACGTACTGATTTAATTGTCACTGTAACAATTTGGGATGCCACATCATTTGACTTTTCATATAATAATACACGGTCATAAAAATTTAGTAGGACATGATAATATATAGACAATTGTCTATTCCATATAACACACACACACACACACACACACACACACACACACACACACACACACACACACACACACACACACACACACACACACACACACACACACACACACACACACATATAAATTTATATACATATGCTACCTAAGTAAGTAACTGAACGTATAAGTCGAAGCCATGGATGCATTGCTTGCAATCACAACATGAGAACAACAGTAATAATGGAGTGGCTGATGAAGGCAGCCAAGTGGAACTGGCACGCGTGATAAAGTACTGTGTGGTGCGGATGTGCCAACTGAGGGGTTCTAACTCTGTTCTTGCACCCCCACAGAAATCTGTACTGTATACAGGCCTAGATCGACACCATGGCGGCGCTGTTCTACCGAGTCACCTTGTGCACGCTTGCTCTTTTTTCACTGGAAGTGAAAGGTAGGCCGCTGGCGTGAGGGTAGCAGTACAGGCCAATTAATGCGGGCGGCTGTCTGAGTCATCTGTGGTATAACGCCGACTGACTGATATACATGCAACTGAGACTTTTACCACGTGTGCAATTGATGGCTTGTTGATGGCTAGCTAGCTATTCACCAGTGTTGGTGGTGTGCCCTTTGACCATGCAAAAGCCCCAGACAACCACGCGAATATCTACTATAATTTATGCAAAGTAATGTAGCTATCCTATATGTATTAATGTCGTTTGGGGAATTTTCATGATCACTTGAGCTTGCATATATAGCTATAGTTTTCAGACACTGTTAGCTACATTATCCCATGACTGTGTAATAATCGTATTGTATGCTCTGAGCTGAAAATTAAATATGGCAGTCAGGCTTTAATATATTGCTTCCTTCTATTGTAGCAATTCATTGAGTTAATGGTAGAGATAATCCACTCTTTGAAAATCTCTGTGTGGCTAGGTGTAGACATGATTGGGGATTGAGAACTTCACTAGCCAAGTAGATAGAGGGACAGATGACACCTAGAGCCACAGTAGTCATCCCATATGTCCGGCATGTATTCGAAACCATCCGACGGATCCACCTCTGGAGATCCGGACCTGTTTTCGCCCACATCATACACTACGGCAAACACTGGTAAACTTGAAGGACCGTATCCCATTACAACAACGGGCGGGTGTTGTCTACAGGGTCCCCTGTGGTACATGCCCAAAGGTGTATGTTGGACAGACCTGTCGGACACTGGATCATCGGCTCAAAGAGCACAGGAGAGCACTTACAAGCGGGAACTTGGCCCAGTCTGCAATTGCAAAGCATGCAGCTCAAGAGTCGCATGTCATTGACTGGAAAGAGGCCAAGGTGGTGGACACCCACCCATGCTACCACCAGAGATGTGCACTTGAATCATGGTGTATCAGATCAGAGACCAACACAATGAACAGAGATTATGGCAACCTACCACAGGCTTACAACTCTCTCATCAACTACACACACACACCACACACCTCACATTAGACCACATACAGACTTTCCAGTTCATATTAATACTATTATATTATTATTATATATTACTACTACTCATTATACCCACCCCAGATCTTTAACCCCAAACCCACATTGGTTTTGTAAAACACACACAGCCACCTGTCTTCCCGCCCACGGTTTTTTTCCATTCGTAATATGATCTTTTCTTTCTCAACCCTCGTACTGTCTAACTAGTGGCACTGTGTATACTTTTATAACTGGTTTCATAGCTATTTAGCGATAGTAGTGATGCATGAAAGAGTGGAGAGGGAAGTAGATGCAATAGGAGAAGGTGGTTTGGGGAGAATTCTGCTACCATGCAGTGCAAGTGATTGCAATGTGTAAGCATAAAATTATATATAATCACGTTCAGTTAAGACAATTAACTGTTTAGCTAGTTATATATCATGTTATGACTTAGCCCACTTGGTTTGTACCCCCCCCCCCCCCAACACACACACACAAGGTACTCTCTTGGATCGCACCACCACCTTCTCCAGACTGCCACACACATTTTGATAGTGTGCATTCCACGACCACTATAGCTATCTGTGCTTCTGTAGTTATATAGTTTTGGTATTAATGTACATAGCTATGGCTTTATGAATATACTGTTTTACTCTCAATGCAAGTTATGATGATATTATGTGTCAAATATTGTCTTTAATGCAAGTTCTCACATTAAGTGTCAAGTATTGTCTTGAGACTTGTCATTTTTGGTTATAGCAGTTAAGCACTACACAATATACAATATACCTCTGCATGAACCCTCTCTGTTTTGCAGGATTTGACCATGGTGGAAATGAGTTCTATGTCACATTTCTACCTTTTCCTATGATTGGAGTAGTTGATCAAGTAAAATTGTACATCACAACTCCTGAGAGTGTCCCTGTGACCTTCACTGTCAGCATTCCAGGAAAGGACTACTTCTACAGAGGCATTGTGGACCCAGGAGGAGTGAGAGAGTTTGTCTTTAATGGAACGGACTATGCTCTCAGGAACACAACTGATCGCTCAAAAGGCATCATCATAAAGGCTGAGAATGAGAAGCAGGTCTTTGTGTACGGTGCACAGGATCTTCAAGGAGCAACGGACTCATTTCTGGTTCTCCCGCCTCACGACTTAGGGGTTACATCATACACATATGTTGCTGCAATGATACACACAGTGGACACCATCAGTTATGAGGTAGATATACATTCACTTGTAGGAATAGTATCAGTGGAGAATGATACAGTACTAACGATCACACCCACTCATAATGTGACTATTGGCACAGAAACAGTGGAAGCTGGTAATAGTATAGATGTCACACTGGCCAGAGCCGAGACACTGCTGATTGCATTCGTTGGTGACCTTACTGGGACAAAGGTGACATCCAACAGACCCATAAGCTTCTTCTGCGGAGACCAATGTCCGTATATTCCAAGTGGTGTACCATACTGTGACCAAATTGTAGAGTAGCTTCCCCCAGTGGAAGCTTGGGGGAGACAGTTTGCTACTGCACCACTGAAAACGAGAAGTTTTGATGTTTTCCGCATTGTGGCTTCAGCAGATAGCACAACTGTGATTGTCAGTTGTATACATCACGCTTGCGCATTTGATTTGAATGAAGGTGGTTATACTGATGTACAAGTGAGTAGCACAGATTTTTGTTGGATTGAGGCGGACAAGAGAATCTTACTTCTCCAGTTTGCAGTGGGAACCAGAGCAGACTCTATGCCAGGCGATCCCTTCATGGCCCTTGTTCCAGCTGTCAGTCATTACACCAACACATTCACTCTACCAGTTGTGAATTCGACATTTAATGATTTCACCCACTACCTCAACATCATCATTCCAGCTGAGCACCATCAACCTGACCAAATCTTCTTGGACGGTCAATCGTTGCAGAGCCTAGCACTTGAGTTTGTGGCTATAATTAGCAATGGAGCTACTATGGCATATGCAACCCAGCTGGAAGCCAATGCTACAACCCACACACTGATACACGGCAACAGTTCAGGAGTCATTGGCGTGGTTGGCTACGGATTTGCTCATGGAAGTTCCTATGGCCATATTGCAGGCATGCAACTGGCTTGGATCAGTGAGTTTTAATGCCTTCATGGTTGTATCTTGTCAATCAAATTATATATATTTGGATATCATACCTGCATGTGCAAAATACCAAGCTATATGTATATTCTTATCTCTCTCTATACCTCAGAGTATAACTCAGAGCCGCTCACTCCCCCAACTGCTTTGACCATTCTTGAAATCACCTCCTTTTCACTCACTGTTTCCTGGAGGCCTCCACTGGGACAATTTGAGGAAGAGAACACCATCCACTATCTCATCAATGTGACAGACACCAAAGGGAAGAGTGTGGTGAATGAAGTTAACAGCACCATCCTTAGCATCAGAGTGCCTGAGCTCCTTCCTGACCACCTCTATCAAGTGGCAGTGGCTGCTGTTTCAGGAGAAAGAGTCGGTCCCTCAACAACACTGTTAGCTAGAACAAGGCCAGCTACAGGTGTGTATGTATATACATATTGCAGCTTGCACTGTATATATTTATTATGTAATTATGTATAATTATAATTATACATAAAATAGGGTAATTATGCATAATATAATCATCACTCCCTGTCATTGTCATTCTTATAATTATATACAATATAGTATGCATGACATTGAGTACTATATATATACAATCTATCACTGTCACCCTTACATGTAAATGCATGAGTGTTGTCCAATTGTACTTTCTTTTTTCCATGCTTGCAATCTTGCAGGTGTTGCATCACCATCCGGCAACATGACTGCTGTCTTCACACTAGGCAGTCTACTTGGAGTTCTTGTAGTGATAGCGACAGTCGTTATACTGGGAATCATCATTTGTCTGTGTGCCTGTCGCAGAAAGCAGAAAGCTAAAGACACCGGTAAGAGTGTATTATATACAGTGCAAGTTGTGTTTGGTTGCAATAGCTCTCTTAGTGTGTAATATTGGTGAGCAGTTTGAGGTGCAGCAACTATTTGGTGAATTCAAAATGCCATTGAATTTCGAATATCTAATTGTGTTTGACTCTTTCCTCCACTCATTACAAAGGTTCTGTATGATATATGAACTGTACATATATGCTTATAGCAGCTATACAGCAATAAACATTGTATATTTAACTCTTTTTCTCTGAATTTATGCATGTCTGCAGACTCTGCTACATGTGGCACCTGCGCTGCCCAGGAACACAATGTCCATTTGCAGGAGAACCCAGCTTATGACTTTGTGTACCCAATGAGGCCAAAGATGAGTGTGTACCAACTGTGAGCAGACAAGAATACGTACCCAGCAGGGCCTTAAGCTTACTTTGCAGAGTAATTATACACACACACACATACAGTTAGAATTGCTGACTACTAATATGTAGAACAATCAAAGCAACTGATATATATAATATTATATATATATTCAGTCTAACTGATATCACTGCTAGTTAATTACATGCATTCATGTACTATGAATTTGAAGCCAATTGCAAAGATGGTCTGCCGTAACATCATGCAATGCAGCTTGTATTGAATGAAAAATTTCATCATTGCTGTTAGCAGTGTGCACGTGGTCAGTGAATAAATGGTGTATATATGTTACATTTGGGAGAGACACTTTGTCTGCGCTGTTGGACATGGTAAGTGTGTAACTCTTGCATTTACTACTGGTTTGTATCAAGAATGGTGCACTACACAAATATACAATACATTCGTACACAACTGCATACAGAAAATAAAATGTACCACAAAAAGATATATATACTGTACAATACACCAAAGTACTACATACATAATATTACACATTACAAGGTTATGCGTGAACACTAACTACATGTGCACATATTATTTATGTTGGTCATTGCTCCCTGCTGTCCTAGTCACTGGCTAAGCTGTATTCACTTGAGCTCAAACTGGAGACAGACGAGATGCTGCTGGAATGTGCCAAGTGCACCACGCTGACTGGCTGCTGTGCACCATTCACACTTCCAGGATGCTCGTTGTTAATACCATCCTGCTGCTGTCCTTCAACAGTCTTACCCCCTTGGTCGTTGGTACCGCTTCTTGACCCACTCATTCCTTCTAGGTTACTTTCTCTCTGCTCGATAGCATTGCAAGGGTCTAAGCCATTGGCTGCCCTACCCTCCAATTCTCCCTTTGTCATGCCCACATCTGCCACGTCCTCTTGTGATGAAGGTTGGGGATAGTCAACTGAGTCACACCCTTCTCCCTTTGCAGACAAGTTGACTTGTTCACAAACCTTACCCTCCTCCTTGTCCCTGGATGCAGGCTGGCCACCATCGACCCCCTCATCCTTGCACTCCTCTTTGCTCAGAGCTACTTCGACAGCATCTTCTGCCTCATACTCATCGCCATCATTCTTGACCAAATCAGCTCCATCACC
>OX465042.1:1168699-1221199 GCA_949841015.1 Aplysina aerophoba
CATTGTACATGACTGTTAGCCATATACGAATGTGTGCATGTTGCCAAAAACACACAATAGCCACACACATCCTGTACATAGACATCCCTACAGGACCAGTATGGTATGCACAGAGCTATAAAACACATATTGGCATGCCATTGGTCATACTTTACCATACATGGCTGTTAATACATACATATGTACATTGTCTATACAGACATATGTAGCTACGTATAGGCATTAGGATGTCCTGTACATTACACATATGGAAAATTATCCCTATGCAGCTAAAGGCACAACACCCTGTGTGCACCTTAATGGCTCTACATGGAGCATATGGCCATGCCCAGCAATGATTTGGGCTGTGATTCATTATATTGCTATCTCCCGACCAGTGAGGAGGACCTGTGCTGCATACCATACCTAAGTAGAATCCCACGGGACCTGTGCTGTAATGACCACACCACCTGTTGCACCTACGCCGACACTGCAGGCTTAATATGGCACTGTAGAGGCTCACTGCTAGGTTGTGACAACTGGCGAATAGATCCTGACGTTGTGTTTGTACTCGTGTGCCTTGTGGCACTCACACACATGTGTGGATGTGTTTGTGTGAGCCGGCTGAAAGTGACAGGCTCGCAGTGGAAGGCAGTGGGTGGTGTGCACTGCATGGTTGTCAGGCTTTCATATTAAGCCTGAGAATGGATCTTGACGAGCACATACGTACGTACGTACGTATGTACGTACGTAGCAGAATCAATCCCTCAATAGCAACTGATTGCAGGACGCTTCGGCCATGTAGAGCTTCATCAACTGCGCACAAAACTGTTGACGAAGGCCTAAGTGGTCACTTTCAGCCGGCTCACACAAACACATCCACACATCCACACATGTGTGTGAGTGCCACAAGGCACACGAGTACAAACACAACCTAGAGAAGTCTATTAACATACACACGCACAAACATACTGTACACTAATAGAGAAGTGCACAGTATTACATACATACCTACTGTATGTATTATGTACTGTATGTGCAATACACTATTACATACAGCATATACGTATGTACATATGTACGTACGTACGTATGTGTGTACGCACGCACTGTATGTCCCATAATGCAGTAGCCCTGCTACCCACCAGGCTAGCCATGCCAAGCAAATGCACTGAAAATAGCAACCACCTGATGGGCAGAATGCCAAACTGGGCTAGATACGGATGGATGTACGTACATACGTACAAACGTAAGTACGTACGTACGTATGTGTGTATGTACGAACGTGTCTGGCTACTGCAGAAAGAATAAGATATATGAAACGGATAGGTACAAGGAGAGGAGGGGGGGGGGGGGGGGGACCAAATAACAGTGCAGGGTGAAGGAGGAGTGGTGCAAGTGTATGTATGTATGTTTGTAAGAACACTTGACATGGAGATAGGAGACTCATCACAAGGTCACGGTTCATTCCCTCGTCCCTACACTTGACAGGCTTTGACAACTGTGTACTACACTGAAACAGGCAGGATAGTCATACCCACCCCAACATGCACATTGCCACTCCTCTCACACTGACTATCTGCAAAACTATCCACCACAGCTCACCTACACAAACACAACCAAGTAAAAGTGAAATTCTTTGACGGACTGATTAGACCACTTAGCACACCCATTCATTGCCACCTGCTTTGCCACAGCATCCCTAAGCCCCACACCACTATATACAGTGGAACCTCTCTATGGAGGACACCATTGGGACCCAGCTGGCTGTCCTGTATACAGTGGAACCTCTCTTATGGAGGACACCATCAGGACCCAGCTGACTGTCCTGTATAGAGGGGTGTCCCTAATTCAGGGGTAGATTTGTGCACAGCTCTATGTGGTTTGGACTGCAGAAAATGTTCTTATTAGAGAGGTCGCCCTTATTCAGAGTGTCCTTGACAGAGAAGTACCACTGAATGTGTGTTCATATGTCTTTCAGCGCACAAGACACAACTTGTAGTGGCCCACTTTACATTCATTATCTACCTACATACATACATACGTCTGCACATTAGCTGACATGGAGTCCCTTTTGTTAAAGCATCCTGGCCCACAGGTTTTGACACAACAGAACACAAAAGTAAGCTATTCATTCCATGGGGCAGTGGTGTGTGTGTGTGTGTGTGTGTGTGTGTGTGTGTGTGTGTGTGTGTGTGTGTGTGTGTGTGTGTGTGTGTGTGTGTGTGTGTGTGTGTGTGTGTGTGTGTGTGTGTGTGTGTGTCTAGGCATGCTTGGGCATGTGTGTGTACGTATGTATGTCTAAAATTGCTTGTACATCTATCTGCTGTGAATAGCAGAAGCCACACTGGCACCGAAGGTCACCTCCTAATCCAGGGAGCGTTATATACGAGTGACACTGCACAGGAAAGTGGGCCAGGCTGCGCACACATCCTGGGATGGAGTCTGGCTGCACTGAAGCCAGTGGAGTGAGGGACAGCACACCTATCGGGCAGCACTCGCACGCAGCAGCAGCGGCAGCACCACCCAGAGTATTACACTATGTTGGACCCCTCACGCATCATCATCACATCACTCTTCACAGCGGGGCAAGCCCCTTTGCTCTGATACAGGTAACTGTACACAGATACAGATACCTTACTAAGTGGTAACATAAGAGTATAGAATTTCTATGGTGGTAAGGAGCAAGAATTTGGTCACGTACTTCAGACTATTGCTGAAACTCGCACATACGTACGTATGTACACACATGTATGTAAACTAAGGCGTACAAATGTATACACACACACACAAAATAATACATACATGCATACATATAAATTACATATATACATACATGTACGTATGTATTGTACATACGTACATGTATGTATCGATATATGCATACGTATGTACAAATGTATGCATATTTTGCATGTACGCGCATAGATTGTGTTTCTATTCCAGGTAACACTGCTCACTGCATCCTGCACTGTGGGTCTTCAGTACACCCTCCCCTCCACCATCTCATGGCCCCAGGGGGGCTTCTAAGTATGTGTAAAAACATGTGTAGGACCGTGTATGGTAAGAAATAAGATGTTCCGCTGCTACTGTCTCCTAGACATCCAGGTCATCGTCTGGCCTCTTCCTTAGTGAAGATGAAGAGGTGTTTTCACTACTCCGAATGGGCCAGGGACAGCCATACACACACCTTGCTCCAGACTACCCACACCTAGCCAATGGGCACTGCAGACACTCCATTACTGAACCCCCAGTACCTACAGCCAAATCTATTACCTACCGCTCTTTTGGCACTGTGTGTGGTACACACAACTGTACACCCCGGACACAGCAGACATCTGTCTCCTTGCTGATACAGGTAAGGATGTAGGTAGATGTGTGTGTGTGTGTGTGTGTGTGTGTGTGTGTGTGTGTGTGTGTGTGTGTGTGTGTGTGTGTGTGTGTGTGTGTGTGTGTGTGTGTGTGTGTGTGTGTGTAGTGCAGACATGCACACAGCACCGTGGACTGACTACAGTTGCACAATGTAAAGAGTCTGACATTACACAATAGACTCACTACCTGATGCAGTCAAATACAGTACCAATGTATCCACTTTCAGTACATATGCATATGCATGTAGATACGTGTGCGTGCGTGTGTGTGTGTGTGTGTGTGTGTGTGTGTGTGTGTGTGTGTGTGTGTAGTGAGTGTGTGTGTGTGTGTGTGTGTGTGTGTGTGTGTGTGTAGTGAGTGTGTATAGTGAGTGTGTGGACATAAATACGTACATAGGTATGTGTGTACTGTGTGTTGTCGCGTGTATGTGTGTGTCACAGTAGCAAGGTGAAACGAAAGCCTTTTAATGATTGTTGTTAGTCATTGCACACGTACACACATACTGTACCTAAACTTTACATACTGAGAAATTGTAAAATGTTCACAATTCACATCGAAGATTAGGTGTTTACGTACACACATACACACATCCGTCAATTTTACATACTGAGAAACTGTAAAATATTCACAATTCACATTGAAGATTAGGTGTTTACATACACGCGTACACACATACGTACATACATACGTGTACATTCAAATTGCTCATGGCATGACAGTACGTGTGTGTGTATGTGACCGTGTACTGTATACGCATTCCAAGGGTCCCTTTCAACACATTACACATCCTTTGCAGAAGTGTTGGATTATCAATTACATACATACGTACACACCTGCAGTTTATTCGTGTCACTGCTGATAACAAGTCGTCTCCTGATGGTGGACCTCCTCTTGGGGACTGTCCCCTGCTTTCCCCTGGTCCCATGAGAGGGAGGGGCAGTCTTGCTTAGTGGACGAGGGATAGTTGGTGGAGTGGGCTGGACGAGAGGTCCAGTGGAGGAATAGGGACTGAGGGCGAGACCGCCTGTAACAATCTTCGGCTTTGCTACAGTGTGATAGTAGTCCACTTCAGTCTATGTACATGTGCAGATGAGAAGATTGGAAGTTAAGGGGCTCTCAAAGGTAGCACACACACGCACACACGCACACGCACACGGACACACATGCACATGCACACACGCATGCATGCACATGCACAAATGCACGCACGCACGCACACACATACATACACACACAGACCTGTGTGATTCCCAGTCTCTGGTGTAGTATGTCCATGCTGGATTGTGGGCGTGGTGGGTAGAGGAGGGGGGCGGGGGGCTGAGGTGGTGGGTGTGTCCCTGGCAGGTAAGGATCAAAGTCCTCCTCAAGCCCAGGAGGGTGCTGCTTGGCCATCTTCATGGGAGAGGAGAGAGTAGGGGAAGTGTGGGAGAGAGGAGGAATACGGAAGGGGTGGAAGGAGGGAGGAGGGAGATTGGGAGTAGAGGAGAGAGGAGGATGGCATGAGGGTGGGAGAAAGGGAGAAACAAATGAGCACATGACCAACAAAAAAATCAAAAACAGGTGAATACAACTAAGATAACACATGAACATGTACGTACATACGTACTTAAGGGGCCTTCACTTTCACAGTGAATTGGTAGAAAGTGCTGAAAAAGGAACTTATGTACGCACGTACAGTACGTATGTACATGTGTACAGACATGCATACGTACATACGTACATATGTATGAATAGCCCTCTTCCAACAAAGCACAAGGCATGATATGCTGCACAAGCTGCTCTTTACAAGAATACCAGACAGCTTGCCAAAGCACACTGTTCCTCCCTTCAATACACAGACACAAGATGTGTTGAAGAAACCAGCGATAAAGGTACGTAGAATCACTATTGATCATTGTGGTCACTAAGCAACTGCACATTAAGAAGCCATCAGCATTAAGAAGCCATTTAATGCCTAAGAAGCCTTGAAATTAAGAAGCCATCTCAAATACTGAAAACCTATCACTGATTGAAAAGTTGCTACAAATTGAGAAGTCACTACAGATTTAAGAAGCTACGTACCACATTGGCAGGACTGTAATGTATTATATGTATGTACTAACTTGTTGAATAGGGAACACAGGCAGTCGCTGCGCTCGTTGTGTGTACGTGCGTGCGTAATTGCGTGGTGCTAGATGACAGCAATCAACTGGTCCTGTTTGTTTCCATACTGGCATGGCATAACAGTGTTCCTATCGACTGCGGCAGCTAAGGGCTGTATGCTCTCATTCTTGCCAATATCAAGTGTTGCTTGCGGGCTTAAAATGTACACTTTTTCCGCCCAGTAGAGAGTTGAAAGTGGTAGAGTAACCAGTGGTTTGGGGCCTACACTCCCACCGCACATGACACACTTGCACACACGCCGAAGGTACCGCAACAACAGCTTCTCAAGTGCTACGTACGTACGTACATACGTACATAGGTACATACATTCATACACATACAAAGAATTTGAATTCCTGTGAGACTCTGCCATTTCAAAGCTGTGATCATGCCCTTGGTGCAACGAGGAAACCTTGAACAACTGTCACTGGCCTATTACACCACTACCCTCCTTACCTCATCAGATGGTTGGGGTCCAGACTGTGATGCCAGGCCAACTAACCCCATCCTTAATGGCAATTGAGCATGTGCAGGTCTTCCTATTCACTGGTGATCCCAACTTCCCCTCACCTATTTCCGGATACAGGACTTACTTACTAGGTCCTACATGTACGTATATGTACACACAGTACACACACTACGCACGCACGTATGAATGACAATTATCGAGAGTTAGTTGAGGTGGAAGCACTGTGGTGTTGGGTCTCCAGCCACTCTCCCCGGGGGCACACTGTCCTCTGTGGCCCTAACCCACAAACCCACTCCTTAACAAGCAAGCAGTTCTGTTCTCTTCCCAATGTGCGTACATACGTGTACATTACCCCTCACACTCAGTGAGACGCAACGGGCACACTAATTCATAGGGCTAAACCAATATGAATTTATGTACTTGCCAACTTCAATTCTGTACAAATGTCCATGAAGCTGTAAATATGTATGTACGTACGTATGTATGTATGCATGTATGCATGTACGTATATATGTATGTATGTACGTATGTAGGTATGTATGCATGCATGTATGTATGTATATATGTATGTATGTACGTACGTACGTATGTATGTTGGTATGTATGTACCGTATATGTATATGTATGTACATAATATGTATGTTCGCTCTATTGGAGCATAAAACTTAGTACTTATACGCATACACAATGGAAGCTGCTGGGAGAGACCCGGCCACTCACCATAGTGTCCAAGGTGATTTCAACATACAGTACATACATATGTATGCCTGTACATGGTACGTGTGGACATGCTCACCTTAATCTTCTCAACGCGCTCCATCCGTGAGAGGTACTCCAGCTTTCTCCTCAGCTCAATGCACCGCTGTGTCTACACACACAACAGGGGCAGGACAGGCATTGACGGCATTGTGTGTGTGTGTGTGTGTGTGTGTGTGTGTGTGTGTGTGTGTGTGTGTGTGTGTGTGTGTGTGTGTGTGTGTGTGTGTGTGTGTGTGTGTGTGTAGCATGCTCCCGCTGGTTCAGAAGCAAAGGAGGATTAACTGTACATACATGCAGTCCAGGTTCCTAACACAGCCAGAGCTCCGCTCTTGTCTTGTATACCCTTTTGGGGGAGCGCGTGACCGATTTTTGGCAGCAGTGACGCAGGACAGGACAGGTGTGTGTGTGTGTGTGTGTGTATTAATGCACACATTAGCAACCTAAGCCACGTACGTACATATGGATAAATGACACACACGCATGTTTATGTACACTATGCTGAGATACGTAGGAGTGTGCATGCAGGTCCTATACATTACATAACTGGGAATAGTTGCTTGTGGTGAACCGGCAGTTAGGAAACCTCTGTCCCATTGGTTCCATGGAGTCATTGTGCACTGTGTGAATGGGTATTGGTGGGTAAACACGCTAATTGGTGACCACAAGAATGACTGTGCAAATGTCTCAAACACGCTCAGAGAGCGCGAGCTCAGAGTCCATGTGCTTCGCTAGCTGACTGAAAGTGAAGGACGGGGACACACAATGCAGAGGCATACCGAGTAGGACTGCTATTGAGGGGGCATGACTGAGTCGCTTGGACACAGGATGCAAACACAGTACAGCCTATGGGATGCAGGATGAAGGCTCAGGGATGCCCGGACTCACCCAACTACATGCGTACATCCACATACACATCATTCACCACACACAGTACAGTACAGTACAGTACAGTACAGTACAATACCTGCGGTACTATGCATGTGTACACAAATCATACTACACACACACGTGTATGCATGGACAAGCAAGCACACACACACACCTCCACTTCTGCCGCTTTCTTCACAATGGATGCTGCTAACAAGTTCTTGGTATTTTGCGCCTGTTCCTTCCTAGCAGCATTCACACGAAACGTGACATCATCAACAATCTCTCCCTCACGCGTGATCTGAGAGCAACAGAGGCCCGGGAGTCAAGAGAGAATAGGCACAAGTGGGCAATTGACAGCACACTCTCCTCATCTTCTTACGTGACTACCAATCTTTGTGCAAAGGGGCTAAGTGCGATTGCAAAAGGTGAGCATATGGTGTGTGGCACAGGGCATTTGGAAACACCTCAGACAAGGAGTATTACGCAAATCGCCACGCCTCGATCCTGCACCACACCCACACCCAACTCATCAATCACTTACCAGACCCATCTTCCTGAGGTGGCGAAGCTTCTTAGGGTTGGAGTAATACCCCATAAGATGATGGTCTTGGAGGCTGTTGTAACTCTCCAGCGGACTGAGGGGCGAAGGAGCAGAAGGGGAGGGGACACATTGTAACACATCCGCTCCCCAATCATTGAATGAGTCGCACAAGCAGTAGTCTCTCGGGCTTACCCGGCATTTGAAGGAAACATTTCTCGTCTCTCAACAGTTGAAGCCCCTTTCCAAAATGTTACTGCTGTCGTAGTTTGCTTGGAAAGACTCGTTAGACCACATACCTAACATCGGCCATCTTTTGTTAACTGGGCTTTGTAACTATGGATACATTTCGCCCATAGGCGCTAATTAGAGGCGTCCATTATGGCTTCGCACTTCCTGCTAGGATGTCATACCAAAGTCACACCCACGCCCCTGTGCCCATAAAAAGCTAGCAGGCCACCCAGGCCTCGCTAGCTCGCATACTAGTCACAGCTGTTGCTACTGATTCGGTGTGAGCTGCCTAGTCCTCTTCAGTACTCCTTGTCTGATCAGTCGCCTCTTTTAACGTCTCTTGCTAGCACCACTCGCCCGAAGAGAATGCAAGCACAACAGAAGGAGACCAAGTACACGAAGCTCTTTGTCGGTGGACTACCCTACCACACAACGGACGCAGCTCTGAAGGAGTACTTTTACCAGTTTGGCGACATTGACGAGGCTGTCGTGATCCACGACAAAGTGACCAAGAAATCCAAAGGCTATGGATTCGTGAGTTTCACTCTACACACGCAGTCACACACGCACGGTTGCTTCCAGCTTTAACTCGTGAATCACTACAGAGCCGCTCCTATACCACGCAATCTCTTGCTCCTGCGTGCAGGTGACGATGACCGACAAAGACGGTGCGGACAGGGCGATCGAAGACCCCAATCCAGTGATTGACGGGCGAAGAGCCAACGTCAACCTAGCGTACCTTGGAGCTAAACCAAAGCTGAACAGCCCAGGTACGTGCGAGCTATTGCTCCTGAGCCGCACAGTGTCTCTAGCTACATGCCCCAACTGTGTGCATGGGACGACGGCCCGCAATAAGCGCCTGCTCGCACTGCGTCCACTGCCGTGCACTTGTGCATTTTGTAGGAAGTCCAATGGGACCGTCGCTAGTTACCGGATTTGCACCGTTCCCTGGACCCCAACAGTGAGTCACTGTATAAGCTCTCCATATAATCTAAGTTACTCCCACGTGCATGAGGTTTATAGGCGATGCAATAACACAAAACATCTTTCTTCCTTTCCGTTTTAGCTCTCCACCACCCAACAACAATGGCTTGCCCTTCTTGCCTGCCATGCAACCTGTGTTCTTTGACGTCCCTCCCTTTGGTGGACCTCCAGGGCCTTTTTATGCCCCCTTTGGACACATGTACCCCATGTATCAGCCTCCGTTTGGCTACGTTCCACCACACGCTGCCCACCAACAGCAAATGTTCCCCTACCCTGCTGCTGCTGCAAATTGATTCAAGCCTAGCCATCAATCAAGTATTTAAACATTTATACCTTGCCTGTCCTCTGCGAGAGGTGACAGGTATTTTATGAATTATAATGAAATGAAGAAAAATTTCAAATTTCGATTTAAATTGAAAATGAACTCTCCCACTGTTTAATGTCACTGTATTTACTTTTAAACTGTAGGTTACTCATGCACCTTAAGCGCACACACATACACGAGATCACCTATGAAACTTACCTCACCTACTCATGCAGACAACACAAGTATTGTACATTCACAACTCCTTATTCCTGTACTTACATATATATAAAGTCGAAAATTACTGTAATTTTATGTCACCCCTGATAAATGTAACAATCCTTATTTGTTTCATGTTTATATTCCTTTGATGTTTCCAGATATTGTCCACATGTACTAGCCAGTCATTGTAGCCTTTTGTACTGCTTTGTATGTATTACCATTCCTATGTTATTTCTTGTACATTCAATACACTGTCACCTTGTCCATACTTTACTTCATGACTGGCACAGATCCCTGTGAGACGCACTTGTGGTATACCCTCAATAAAACACATGCAACAAATTACATGCATGATATGAATAATAGGAATAATAATTACTATGCCTATATAATACCAAAATGTATAATATATAACTTACATGCGAACAGTCCAGAACAATTTCCAGACATTTTGGCAGCCTTCAGCTACCTTCATCACTGACAAAGGTAGCTGAAGGCTGCCAAAAAACCTGGAAATTGTGTATATATGTTAGCTAGTGTGAACAAACCTCAATCATAACTCACATCGTATATACACATATATATGTATATTTATGAGGAAATTTGCATATAAGCAGATAGAAGATTACTAGATCTAAGCTCCTGGCTGCAAGGTTCAGGAATGATGTGGTCGATGTTGTTCATGTTAAAGGTATGCACACGCTAACAGATAAGCCCACTTCAGCTACACATGGGGGCAGCTATTATAATAGTGAGACCGCTGAGGTCAGTGGCTCATTTGCACCATGTATTTCTATAGACATGCAGGCATTGTGCTACATGTGTCAATACCAAAAATTAATACTACCATCTACACAGATCCGGCCAGTGCATCATTTGTACACTTCAGCTGAAAAATATACCTACAGTGCATGACCCCCAGTGATAGAGATTTAGAACACAAGCTACACTTGAATATAAGATATTAACCATCCAGTATAATCTAAACGACCCACAGCTGCAATGCAGGTTTGCTCCATAGATAAGTACACGTGAAGTTAAGATAGTCAGATTGTGGTCAGCCATATTTGATGACTTTGATATTGCGCCATTATATTTCTTGCAATGCAATATGAGACGTTGTGAGGCAAGGTCACCCAACCTCGTTATCCCTTGTTTGAGGTATATAGCACAATGCATGTCTCTTGAGGCATTAAATGAGGTATCAGTCCTGTGCTTCAACTCAACCACTCACCACAGAAATTCACTTGCATGGATGATTAATTAATAATTGGCTAATTACATCAACTAGGTATGAATAATTAAAGATAGGCACAGCAGTTTAAAAGTGTTGGATAAAAAAGGTGTTTGTTAGCCACCGTGTGGTTAGGAGATGAAGCCAATAATTGTATTGGAACAGCATTCAATTAGTTCCTATGTTGCAGATGTGATACAGGTGTGTGTCAAAACGTTACGTCTACTAGCATCGTATACAGCAATTTCACACCCAACTTGATCTGGACCACGGGAATCCTGTCGGCATGCCAGCATCGTATACAGTGGAAACACATCTGCGAACTAGAAGTACCTGGTAGTCATAGTGTGTGTGTGTGTGTGTGTGTGTGTGTGTGTGCGTGTGTGTGTCTGCGGGGAAGTGTTTTCGTTAGCAGCCAAGCCAAGGCCAATTGATGACGACACTAAAAGTATTCTATCACGTCTGTCTACTTTGCAGTCCTTAATTGGATGGATGTGGACTGACTGGTAACGGTGGTGTGCGGTGATAAGGTATGTGTACGCATGTACGTACGTAGGTGTAAGGTGTATCAATATACGTATGTATACAGCTGCAGCCAAAACCATGCAGTATATCGATATTATTCATTTTCTATGCCTATTATTATGTTTAAAACTTAGTATATCAATATATATGCACCTACATTATAAATTAGGTACACAAATTATAATTATGTATCTGTTACAACTTACGTAGGTACATCAATTATATTTATGTACGTCAGTAATTGTACCCTATCACTTTTATATGTATAATATACATACCTCTAGGGCAACATACGTATGTAATCATATATGTATATGTACGAATGATCACATGATGCATACATAATTATATGTATGATATCTATGTAAACAACTTATTGTCTGTACTGTTAGTGCTGGCATAGATTTGACTTCAGGGGTCAGAGACCACAACCCATTTGCACAAAGTCCAGGTTAAAACCACACACAAATGACTGGCCTTATGTTGTGATGTCTGGCATGGCCCCAAATCTATCTTACATCATTAACCTTTACAACACAATTCATATTTTGTCTTGGCTGACCTCTGAAATGTCTCTCTCTATTCATATGGAGAGGCCTGATCTATTGGTTGTGTGTTGACCTCTGCATATACACCCATGATGCAGTAGTAATAATGTTACTGTCTACATTAAAGCTATATAGCTCGCTAGTTCCCTGTGGGTAGCATTGGAATCTGTGACACAGCTCAGGCACATACCCTCTGGCACATCTGAACTGATATTCATGGTCTAGCAACTATGGCTATGAATATAGTAAACTCACTACGGTGACTAGGAAAGAGAATGTGTGGGAGCTTCTAGTGTGGCCTTGTCCCCAGCCAATCACCCATGTTTGGTGATGTGTATACACACTCCTCCAGGCCTGCCTGTGAGCAGGGCTGGTAAGACGTGAAAACAGCATGACGCACTTGGTCAAATTCAATTTTGCAACCATGCAAACACACACAGGAAAGGGCTATACACAATTACAAGTGGAGCAAAAAACCTCAGACATGGTGAAGCCTTCTGCATGCACTGGCCACTGTGTGAGCTGGAAGTACAAAGGCAGCTCTCTAATCCCTGCACCCTCCATGTCCCCAACTGACACCTAGACAGGACCAGACACCCTACACACAGTTTGTTGCTCAGCATCAGACTGGCCCACTGATGGCAACAAATAAGTGCATTAAGCAGAGTGAGTACGCACATGGGCACATATGTACAAGTCCAATAAAACTAGCCTTTTTACACATGGACATATGTATGTATGTACACTCTATACACTCCCACAGCGTGTACACAATATCAATAATCAATATAGTGCTCAGACAGAGTCCCCCAACTGAAAGGAGACAGATTCCACGTGTAACAGATACGCATACTGGTATGACGCTGAGAGCCAAACTTGTGTGCACTTTCATGTTGTCATACCAACGCCACACCTGATCCGGTCTTTTTGGGGTCTCACATCTCACTACAAACGCTTGACAGCATTTCACTTCACTGCATCACACAAAGCCTATTGATGTATACAGAATAGCAGAAATTCCTAACCAGACCCACCACACACAATCTATACAGGAGATGATACCTAGCTAGCTATATTATTTGGCACAATCTGTACACCCTATGGCAAAGCATTGCAGTTACAATTTGATTAAGGCTGGATGAATTCTCCCTTCACTTCCTTCAGTTCTTTAGCCGTTAATGTCAGTGCATTCAGTGGCCAGCCTTTTCCCATCCCACTTGCTCTTAAACTGCTCTGGCACTGCATACTCATCCTGTAGGGAGGGGAGGGGAGGGGAGGGGAGGAGAGTGAAGGTGAGGGAAGAGGGAGGGGAGGGGAGGAGAGGAGAGGGAGGGGAGGGGAGGGGAGAGGGAGGCAAGGGGAGAGTGAAGGTGAGGAAAGGAAAATGCTATCTGTAGAGGTTTAACTAAGAAGAGCAAGGAAGGGAAGTCAAGCATGGTAGAAGAGTACCCTCACACTCTGGCCAGCAAGAAAGGAGGAAGACATGTGTCACACAGTCCCTTCACAACAGCAGTAAAGCAGTGAAACAAGTCCACCAGACACACTGGCACTTTTGTGCTATTATGTCTGAGTTTAAAGACACATTAGCAGAACAGAAGATGTACGCACAATCATTATACACACGCACAGAAGACGTGTTTAACAGCCCATTAGGTGCAGGGGGGTAGGAGTGGAGTGGACAGTTGACAAGGATGGTTGCAGCTAGCAGTGGAAATGTGGAAAGGTCCTGGGTATTGGTGCACTGGGGAATTACATATTCCTCTGAGCAGCCGTGTCTGTGCCTCAAACACTTAACAGCATTCACACAGCTGCACACAAGCACCGTATATGGTCATATGCTATTTTTGGCAGCACGTGACTGCTCATGCATACTAAAGCCACAACGGGTACACACACACACACACACACACACACACACACACACACACACACACACACACACACACACACACACACACACACACACACACACACACACACACACACACACACACACACACACACACACACACACACACACACACACACACACACACACACAACACACACACACACACACACACAACACACACACACACACACACACACACACACACACACACACAGAGAGAGAGAGAGAGAGAGTGAGTGACACCTGTAGTTCACCAAAACTGCCACCCAAAACACAATTTACCTGTCCTAAATAGCACACAGCTAACCCCAAACCACATGCTGAAAGTGCTGCCAAACGGTACTATACCTTCACTGAAAAGAGAAATAATTAGGAAAGTAACACATAAGGAAAGCAAAAAGGGAAAGTAACACACACATACACACAATACATGGTTACTTCAACATGTCATAAAACAGACCTCAATGAAGTAGCACACATAACAAACAACCAATGCTCCCTTTCTTGCCTGAATTAAGGCTGGTTGTAACACCTGAATACAGGTCACAAGACTTGGAAGTCACCTCAGTACTCAGGAAGAAGGCAACAAACTACCTGTACACAGCTGACTCTACCTCCCTTCACCTCAAGAGCCTTCTAAGGACCCAGGTGTCATGCTCCATGGCAGGGAGGCTGCCCCACGCATACATATAGTTAAGGTGCCACCATTCAGTGGATCAATTCATGTATAGGCTTGTAGGGCTGTTTCCTGTTGACCTCACAACAAGGGCACCTCGCAGACATTTCCCGAATGGGCAATGCTCTGAGCCATATACTTTCCTTTGAGACCACATCCTGGTACCTACTGTGTGTCTGTGTGTGTGTGTGTGTGTGTGTGTGTGTGTGTGTGTGTGTGTGTGTGTGTGTGTGTGTGTGTGTGTGTGTGTGTGTGTGTGTGTGCAGGTCTCTGCAGACCATTGCACCCAGAAGCAACTCCTCAGGTGCAGACCACAAGGAAAGAGAAGAAGGCCAGCAAGAAACCCTGCTCAATGGATTGACATGGTCAGCAGAGACCTCACCTCAAGTGGCAAGAGACCATGAAAGACAGGAAAGCATGGCGAGCTGTCAGCCCAACACAAACCTGACTCTGTGTACCAGCATCACTTTCTGGGCCCTGCCCAACATTCATAACGGGCAGGGTATAAAGAGGAGGAAGAGGTGTGTGCATGTGTATGGGCCGCCCAGTAGGCATGCTAACACTGTCTGTACAGCAAACACATACGTACGTACAAATGTGTCCATGGACTGCTGCTAAAATAGCATAGTTGGTGTAGTGCAACAAGGTGACAGGTGATACACCATGAAGTCGTCACCTGAAACGGCTGCAGACCGGATGTCTCACACCTGCCACCCGCAAAGAGTGTATCCATGACAATAACGTTTAAACAGTACAGCTGACAGTGACAGAGAACACCCAGCAGAGTGCCAAGCCATTTCCCTCAGCTTGCATTGCACACCTTGTACTTCAGCACACAGAGGAGGACTGTATGCAGGCCTACTGTACACAACATACAGCCCTACTGTACACAACATACAGGCCTACTGTACACAACATACAGCCCTACTGTACACAACATACAGGCCTACTGTACACAACATACAGCCCTACTGTACACAAAATACAGCCCTACTGTACACAACATACAGCCCTACTGTACACAAAATACAGCCCTACTGTACACAACATACAGGCCTACTGTACACAACATACAGCCCTACTGTACACAACATACAGGCCTACTGTACACAACATACAGGCCTACTGTACACAACATACAGCCCTACTGTACACAACATACAGCCCTACTGTACACAACATACAGGCCTACTGTACACAACATACAGGCCTACTGTACACAACATACAGCCCTACTGTACACAACATACAGCCCTACTGTACACAACATACAGGCCTACTGTACACAACATACAGGACTACTGTACACAACATACAGCCCTACTGTACACAACATACAGCCCTACTGTACACAACATACAGGCCTACTGTACACAACATACAGGCCTACTGTACACAACATACAGCCCTACTGTACACAACATACAGCCCTACTGTACACAACATACAGCCCTACTGTACACAACATACAGCCCTACTGTACACAACATACATACGTACAGCCTTGTACCCAACGGGACGAAGAGTACCCTTGCACTGAAACTAAAAGCACTGTTTGCTCTACAGCGAGCATAGTGAATTGTCGCACCACTCACAGGCACACTAGAGAATATTAGAATATAACATTTAAAATGGTGTAAAAATCCCCCATTCCATTCTCTTAACTTTGTCCTGGTGCGAATCTCTGTGCTTCATACGTACTTTGGTCAATATGGGAACCAAGGTCTAAATGAACGATTCAGGCTCTTTGTCAAAGCCTGCAACTTAGTGTGTAATGATCTCAGCTCTGGAGGGAGTAGAATCAACTTCGCGTGAATACTCGTCCATTGCGCTCGCTCACGCATACTATTGTAAGGTTGTAGGAATGCCTACAAATGGAAGATAGTGCAGTTTCAGTTGCCATAGCGTTACTGCTATCCACACAAAGAACTAACCACAAGCATACCCAGGGATACAAGCAAGGTGTCACCTTGTTAGAGCCCATGGGCTACTAAGTAAGAGCTAAAAGGCTGCGACACTAAAGGGTCAATACCAGGCTATGTGCATATGTATGTGCGTACATACATACGTATGTATGTACTGTACAAAACACCATAGTGAACGCAGTGGGAACTGTCAACCTCACAGGGTCAACAAGGCAGGGCTAACAGCAACCCCCCCAACAGTGTCACAATGAAGCAGGCACGTAGTGTCAATATCTCACATTTGGGAGACTTTCACAGGTAATGGATAATAACACAGTAATGACATGTGTAAACAACGTTTTGTGTAAATATCACACCAACACAACGGCTACACTGAGAGTCCCATTTCTGTACGGGGAATTTGGGGGAAACCAGCAAACATGCACAAGGGCTCAGTGCGTTGAGGCCGTATACACGCTCTGGACAACATAGCTATTTCACCAATGCACCTCCTACACACACCATAGGATACAGCCCTATCCCATGGCTATACAAATTGCAAAAATGCTGGGAATCTGATTGGACAAAACCAGTCACATGATTGCAGAAATGCATCTGATTGGCCAGACAAATCATTCTCAGCTTCAAAGCCATGAGATAACTACTTGACTCATCACATGACCAAGACGTTGCTAGGAAACATGGTTGGATAGAAGTAGCCATTTGAAGATTACACATAGAGCAGACATTGTAGTGGCCACCACCCGAATCCATTTTCAGCAGGAATGCACACGGCGGCATTACAGGAATTACAGTTTGGGGGAGTTCGCTTGCTTGCTCCCACCACTCAAATTAGCATAACACACCATCCAGGGCTGCACAAAAACATCCAGTATAGCGCCATGAATGTGCATGCTGCCAAACATCATCGCGAGTATTCACTCCTCCCTAGGTTATAGGAGATGGTTGAGATGTTTGCTTACACTGCAAGATGAACACCCACTACTGTGGTCATGACTGACCCTCACTGTCCATGTCAGTCATGACACGTCAGTCACGTCATGACAGCACTCCATCACCAACAGGACAGAATCAAGCAGCACCCATATACACAGACATATACTAACACATTTGTTCAATCATTACTCAATCGGCAGACCGAGACAATCCATCCACTCCCAGTTTTCTCTTCTGCTCTGCAATACGCTGAGCGAATTCCTACCGCGTATGCTTAGTAATGCCTGTGCATGTATCCATCCCAGGCCCCACCCGCACCAATCACTGAGGTCACTGTAGTTGCAGTCACAGAAGGAAAAACAAGGCACTCACAAAGTCTCCATCACCCTTCGGAATGGCAATATTCATCTCAGATGATTTGGCTGTGATGATTTCAGCCTGGAGAGACTCCTTGCTGAGGAAGACCTGACAGCCATCTGTCTTGTCGATGGAAACAGTCGGACACTGATGGAGAACCTAGGATGGAAGGGGAGGGGGAGGAGAGACTACGAATAGGAGTGGGTGCCAAGTAACTGGGTGCCTGTAGGCATGTGTGTGGACCTGTGAGGCCATCACAGTAGTCATGCAGTGCGTGACGTCAAATTCAAACTCAATGTGATTGGATAGTTCTGACAGAAGGTGCAAGGTAGTGCTAATCTCTTCTTGCTGTGTCCTGTGTGTGTGCCGGTACAAGTGTGCTACTGTGTGGGCTTGTGCCTGTGTGCTAGTGTGTGTGCCAGTACAAGTGTACTACTGTGTGGGCTTGTGCCTGTGTGCTAGTGTGTGTGCCGGTACAAGTGTGCTACTGTGTGGGCTTGTGCCTGTGTGCTAGTGTGTGTGCCGGTACAAGCGTGCTACTGTGTGGGCTTGTGCCTGTGTGCTAGTGTGTGTGCCAGTACAAGTGTACTACTGTGTGGGCTTGTGCCTGTGTGCTAGTGCAGGTGTGCTAGTGCAGGTGTGCTAGTGCAGGTGTGCTAGGTGAGGTGCATGGTGCGATGATCACCTGGGCCTGGATACGCTGACAGTTGATAATTTCAACAGTAGCGATGACACTGTCCAGAACAATGCCACATCTACTGCAGTTGTCTATGGGGGCGGAGAGAGGGGAGGGGCAAAGGGAGGGAAGGGGCAGGAGGGGAGGGGCAGAGGGAAGGGAGGGGTGGAGAGAGGGGTGGAGTGGAGGGCAGAGGGAGGGAAGGGGCCGAGGGAGGGGAGGGGTGGAAAGAGGGGAGGGGCAGAGGGAAGGGAGAGGTGGAGAGAGGGGTGGAATGGAGGGCAGAGGGAAGAAAGAGCGGTGAAAGTAGGGAGCGGTAGAGGGGGATAAGGAAGGGAATGTTGGCAGAGGGTAGGTGGCAGATAAAAAGAAGGCAATGTGTGAAAGAGTAAAGAATTAATGCCCGAGTACATACCTAGAAGATGATTGTGCTGTGGGCTCTAACGAGGTGGAGGGGTGAGTGGGTGTGGGTGTGGGTGTGCACATGTGGAGCATGGGATTAACCATGGCTCAACGAGATTAGACAATTATGTGATTGGCCGAATGGCACAGTGACACCTAGGGTGACCACACACACTAGATGCGCCCACTCACACCCACACCCATCAACCTCATCCATCACCCACACACTCACCCATCACCCACACTCAACACATCCACTCTCACCGATCACCCACACTCAACACATCCACACACACACCCATCACACACACACTCACCCATCACCTACATACTCACCACATGCACACACACACACTCACATCCACACAGTCCAGTTGACAGGAAGCCAATCTCATGCAGAAACAGACCCAAGTGGCTTTGTAATTATCCCCCTCTACAGAAGAGGCTGCCCGATCAGCAGAAACCAGCCACTGGGGGAACATGGTGAATGGCTTCTAACCAACTATATTGTCCAAAGTGCACCAACAAAACCTTACAAATGCATTAAACCAACTAGTTCAAACCCGGGAGAGGATGCAGGAGGGACAGGTTCTTAATTAATAAAGGTTACATCACACACTTGAAGTTTCAACTTATATCAATCAACTTAAGAAAGGATGTGACAGCTCAGGAAACCGAGTGAAACACCAGGACACCCTGCTAGATCTGTGTGAATAGTAAGGGACTCCTCCATGGTCCATAAAACCATTAGCATTGCCTTATGATCAATAATGTGGTGTAGGCTCACTACTGACACCTTACGTGTGTTCAGACACACCCACACATCCCCACATCAGCATCACACAGTGTCTTGCATGCCTTTCACACCTGGTGCACTTACGATATGCAGCAGGATAACACAAAGCCAATCAAACTACACGGCATGCATTGTACTCACACACACGTACACACACGTACACACACGTATGTACGCATGCTCTCATCAATGAAGTTGTGACAGTTACCAAAGGGCCACATACCCTTTTAGCCTTAGAAAAACATTGCGTCTACCCAGTGTCAGTGTCAGTGTCAAGACTGTAGGAATGCATAAACTCAAAAACAAAGCATTGATTGGATGGGTATATAGAACAGGGGTTGCCATGGCAACAAAATGCTGGCTCATCATAGGCTGGCCTCCCTTGCACAAGCAGGATTGATCCACTGAACGAATGGAGTGGGGACTTGGGCTAAACAGGCCACACCATCTCCTGACACCTGACACCTGTCCTATATATTGTATGGATGTAAGATGTTTGGTAACTTAGTTTGTTGACTCCTGAGGTCACGGGTCAATTAATTTTCAAGCTATTGTCAGGCTTGAGTTGCCCTTATGGTTGGGTCATGGCTTCTAATCTCACACTCCACACTGCAATCACTGGTGCACGCTCAGACGTGGAAGGGAGGAGTCTCGCATAGTGTCTGATGGTGCATGGCACACAGGAATCTGTCATTCCAACACAGAATCACACGACAGATGGCAGAGCACATAATATGAAATTGGGACTGAAAACCTTGAAATGATCCAATATTCCAGGTTCGTACCCAGTACCCATTCCCACTCCGACTTTTGTTCAGGGGATGGGGGAAGGGCTTGGTAACATTGGGGGCAGAAGCTGTTGACTTCCTTTACATCAACACTTGCAGCAGTTGAGGCATAAAGCTCTGCAATATCAACAGCTAACCAGCAGTACCACTAGACGTGGACATAGCCTGATTTCAAACTGATCTCCTGATCGTTTATGACACTGTTTCTGTGCTTGTGTGTGTATGTTAATCACTGGGCGCCTGGAGGAGTAGCCCCCAGGCTAAAGGCCACCCCAGTTAAATAAGAATCCCTTACCTTTACGTATGCATGTACATTTACGTAATGTGCAATTGTTCACCGATGAAGGAGGCTGTATTGTCATGGAATCATCTGAATTATCATGAAAATCTTGGGCTAGTGCATACCAAAAGACCATGATCATGAAATGTGTACACATCTATTGTAGCGCTCACAGACATGAAGTGACCACAGAAGCAGTCAGTAGCACCAACGTACTTCACACACTGTGTCACATCACAGCCGAAGATCTGTAGTGGACAACGCTTACGCCACAATATACGTACATACATACATATCAACTGAAAGAAATATAGACCATTGATGTAGAAGAGACAGAAACATAGTGAGTCAATTCAACTGTGAAGATGAGAATCATTTACAGTACAAAACTGACTTTGCTCCTGGCAACTGTGCGAAGGATTGCTATTAATCAGGTGTCCATGGCTACAGAACATACTGTACACTCCGGACAGAGTACCTCATGTCCATCAATTCTCCCACAGTACTTGTGGATCCCCGGGGAGCATCTATAATACTACATACATATATATCTGTAATACTACGTGTAGCATTTAGAAATTGAAGCTACACACAACACTTAACAATAATAGAATTAATCAAAACGAAACTGTACCAAATCGGTACAATTTCCAAAAAATGAAATACATATCTGAAACATTTAGGTGGGCTGCAGTATTACTTAGTCCTAATAAATTTGTACAAGGAAGAAATCATTTGTGCTCATCACGTTGTTATGAGAGGCATTTGTCAGGGACAAGGGAGTAACATCACAGGACAACAACCCAGGTAATTTCGTGAGTAACTTCTGCAATAGGCACAAGCCCATGCAGAGTAGGCACCTTGTTGCTATGATGACAAATGCTTTCTCTGAATGGCCAACCCTTTCTTGAACGAGTACAGCGTTATCATAACTTACAATCTTCCCCCACGAAAGTAACAATTCCTTCTGCAAGCCTTGTATTATTACCAAAACAACACTACCTCATCATTCCATGCTCCTTGCCTCCAGCCCTGACAATTCCTAAGACGGACGCACCTTTGAACAGTTTGTGAGAGCAGCAGAGCAGACCCTGTCTGTACTGGTGATGGTGTAAGGCGAGGCGAGGCGCCTCTCTACAGCAGACACCAGCCAAGGCTCACAGTGCATGGATAGCACTAACAGTACTAGCAGTGCCCACTACCTCTCTACAGAGGTGAATTACAATTGGACAAGAGGTGAACGGCTGTCTTTGCCAGGATTAACATGCATACATACGTATGTATTCAATGTATTTCTAGACAGGTAAAATGGTGTATGTATGTATGTACGTATGTATGTACATCCACCATTGTACATGTCTAGAAATATCCATAACTGGGTAGAGAGCATAACAATTCAAATTTGACACAGAATCTGCAACAAGGAAAGGCTATTGGGTATAGTCTGGGCTTTGCACAGGTGGCACAGGTAAAGATGAAACAAGAGGGAGACAGCTTGGCTCCTTACAATTAGAATGATTACAGAGGGACCCAGTCTAATCTTGGTCACCTTTGGGGCCTTGGGACCCAGGCAGCTGTAGACAGGTGGTTACACTGCACCACCCCATGTGTTTACATTAATTAATGGACCAGGGGAGTCTGGCTGCTGTAGACAGGTGGCTGCCTTACACAGTGACCACTATAGACAGGTTCTACTGTACATGATACTAATGGACCAGGGGAGGCTGGCTGCTGTAGACAGGTGGCTGCCTTACACAGTGACCACTATAGACAGGTTCTACTGTACATGATACTATTGGACCAGGGGAGGCTGGCTGCTGTAGACAGGTGGCTGCCTTACACAGTGACCACTATAGACAGCTTCTACTGTACATGATACTATTGGACCAGGGGAGGCTGGCTGCTGTAGACAGGTGGCTGCCTTACACAGTGACCACTATAGACAGGTTCTACTGTGCATGATACTATTTGACCAGGGGAGTCTGGCTGCTGTAGACAGGTGGCTGCCTTACACAGTGACCACTATAGACAGGTTCTACTGTACATGATACTAATGGACCAGGGGAGGCTGGCTGCTGTAGACAGGTGGCTGCCTTACACAGTGACCTCTATAGGCAGGTTCTACTGTACATGATACTATTGGACCAGGGGAGGGTGGCTGCTGTAGACAGGTGGCTGCCTTACACAGTGACCACTATAGACAGCTTCTACTGTACATGATACTATTGGACCAGGGGAGGCTGGCTGCTGTAGACAGGTGGCTGCCTTACACAGTGACCACTATAGACAGGTTCTACTGTACATGATACTATTGGACCAAGGGAGGCTGGCTGCTGTAGACAGGTGGCTGCCTTGTACAGTGATCACTATAGACAGGTTCTACTGTACATGATACTACAGTGGAACCTCTTTACAGAGGACACCATTGGGACCTGGCTGGCTGTCCTATAGAGAGGTGTCCCTAATTCAGAGGTAGACTTGTAGACATCTCTATGGTGATGGCACTGCAGGCAGTGTCCTCATTAGAGAGGTGTCCTTTGTTAAGAGTGCCCTTTATAGACAGGTTCCCCTGTATTGCCCACTGCATGCTGAGAACTGTACACACTGTACTATGTACATACGTACTGTACTGTACATGTCATGGTTAGAGTGTCCAGCAGGTTCCTCTCACTTGACCACTGAGCACTGTGCCCAAGCGACTGAGGACGCACCCACACCCTCTCTCTCTCTTACACACACACACACCCTAACCCAATTGGACATCACTCACATGCTAACGAGTAATGCAATTAAACTGAGTACGTGTATTACACAAATACGCTGAGTAGGTCAGCAGCAGTGATGGGGTCGTTGTGGAGAAATGTATGAAGCCGCTGACAACAAGGGACACGCTGTACCTTCAATCACCTCCCAAAGGGGGACGGAGTCTATTCAGTGTAAACTCTCACACAATATCCGGAAAAATGCCATTTCAATTGAGCTGCCCCCCAGGACAGTGTAGCGTAGGAAAGCCACTTCCCCCAAACGCCATTCACGCCAAACAAAGAAGGGTTATTAGGGACAGAGATGTACTCTCCTTCCCTGTTAAGTGGTTGTATGATGAAGGAAGGGGGAGAGATTGGTACTCAGACAAGGGCTGAAGTCAGCCAGTACCTTCTCGTGTGTGTAGATGTCTACAATTCTACAAAATGCTAGTACATGGTACAGTGGGCATTTCACAGGGCTATGATAACCACTTTCTGGAAACTGTGACATCATTTCCTGGCAACCTAGCATCCATGTGATGCCAACATAACCAACCCCATCTTACATGTGGAGATTTGGGCGTTGGTTACATCCCAACACTTAAACCACTACAGCAGGAGTGGTCCCGAATGAAGACTTAAAAATCTAGGCGGAGAAGAGGGGGACGATGGCATACGTAGACAGACTGTTTAAGGGTGTGGTCCAACCCCCCATGGCAACATCAAAGCTATTTTGGTTATACAGTTAATTAATTTGGTGTGTCACTATAGGGACGTGACATTCTCTCATAAAGGACACCAACACAATCCATCGCACCTGTCGCTGAACAGGCCAGCCCTACCTTGCCATGCAGCAGTGCACGATGGCAGCAACCTTAAAATCGCTCCCTCTTGACTGGAATAATCTTCCAGTGTGACAAGCGCAATGCAATCCCTAACATATCCAGTCTTCACAAACCACTATTCGAACAAGCTAACTTTGTAGCATTCAACAGTGTGCTGCCTCGCCCCACACTGCACCTGGTGTGTGCGACGTGGCGGGAGACACAGGACAATGGCACCTGTCAGTAGTCACCGCAACACGACTGCCTAACACTCAGGTACCAGCCCAAGGGAGTACCACCAGCACACATGACCACTACAGCTCTTCAGTGAACCACCTGTCCTGGCGGGCCTGCACCTGCCCAAAGCAAACTGGCACACGTTGCAGGTCACCTCTATCACCACCCAAGCAGGACAGCCACCTGACTAAAGAAGCCATGTGTTCAGAGCACACTTGTGATTTGACCCCAAAATAGAACCACTCTTCAATGGAAGGAAAGGCAGTGTGTGCACTGTTGACAGGGTGACCACCCACTACAGGTCAGTCTTGTATGGCCTGCAAGACCCTGCAAGAGGGTCTAGCGTGCTAGACTGAGGTCAGTTCTGTTTACATGTCCTGCAAGAGGGTCTAGCATGCTAGACTGAGGTCAGTTCTGTTTACATGCCCTGCAAGAGGGTCTAGCATGCTAGACTGAGGTCAGTTCTGTTTACAAGGATGAGACTCAGCATATAGCAAGCACAGCCTTATGCAGCAAAACAACTTCTATGGTTGAAGGGGTTTTCTCAATAAGAAGCCCATGAACAAGAAGCCCTCACAGGATGTAGGACTAAGCCTCGTTAGTTCCGCTAGGGCACCAGATGGAGACTTTCGGACCTGACTAAGCAATTAACCTTTACGGGAGGATGCACAATAACTGTTTAGACAAAGAAGCCAGTTGCCACTGGTCTGACAATGAATATGGATAAAAGTCACTTCCTTATTGCATGAAATGCATACCAGGGGGGGGACACCACACACCAGCTGGCGCTGGCTCCAGGGTTTCCATATTTGGGCATGCTGGGACCTATCCACACACGTGGCACATGACAGGACACAAAGCACACACTCCTTTAGGTATTGGTACTAGCCAGATAGGAGGCAGAACAGCATGCATAGCCATAGCAAGCACTCTATAGACTAACTGGTCCAAAGTGTAGTACGTACATACCTGCTGGTCACATCCCATCCTACCCACACTTAAGACCCCACCCACACTGCACACATCCCATATACGTATATACACTACACTCCATCCACACTCCACATGTCACACTCCACACATCCCACACTGCACACATCCCTCACTCCACATGTCACACTCCACACATCCCACACTGCACACATCCCTCACCCCACACATCCCTCACCCCACATGTCCCTCACTGCACACATCCCTCACTGCACACATCCCTCACTCCACATCCCTCACTCCACATGTCCCACACTGCACACATCCCTCACTGCACACATCCCTCACCCCACATGTCCCACACTGCACACATCCCTCACTCCACATGTCCCACACTGCACACATCCCTCACTCCACATGTCCCTCACTGCACACATCCCTCACTCCACATGTCCCTCACTGCACACATCCCTCACTCCACATGTCCCACACTGCACACATCCCTCACCCCACATGTCCCACACTGCACACATCCCTCACTCCACATGTCCCACACTGCACACATCCCTCACTGCACACATCCCTCACCCCACATGTCCCTCACTGCACACATCCCTCACTCCACATGTCCCACACTGCACACATCCCTCACTCCACATGTCCCACACTGCACACATCCCTCACTGCACACATCCCTCACCCCACATGTCCCACACTGCACACATCCCTCACTCCACATGTCCCACACTGCACACATCCCTCACTCCACATGTCCCTCACTGCACACATCCCTCACTCCACATGTCCCTCACTGCACACATCCCTCACTCCACATGTCCCACACTGCACACATCCCTCACCCCACATGTCCCACACTGCACACATCCCTCACTCCACATGTCCCACACTGCACACATCCCTCACTGCACACATCCCTCACCCCACATGTCCCTCACTGCACACATCCCTCACTCCACATGTCCCACACTGCACACATCCCTCACTCCACATGTCCCTCACTGCACACATCCCTCACTCCACATGTCCCACACTGCACACATCCCTCACCCCACATGTCCCTCACTGCACACATCCCTCACTCCACATGTCCCACACTGCACACATCCCTCACTCCACATGTCCCTCACTGCACACATCCCTCACTCCACATGTCCCACACTGCACACATCCCTCACTCCACATGTCCCTCACTGCACACATCCCTCACTCCACATGTCCCACACTGCACACATCCCTCACTCCACATGTCCCACACTGCACACATCCCTCACTCCACATGTCCCACACTGCACACATCCCTCACTCCACATGTCCCACACTGCACACATCCCTCACCCCACATGTCCCTCACTGCACACATCCCTCACTCCACATGTCCCACACTGCACACATCCCTCACCCCACATGTCCCTCACTGCACACATCCCTCACTCCACATGTCCCACACTGCACACATCCCTCACCCCACATGTCCCTCACTGCACACATCCCTCACTGCACACATCCCTCACTGCACACATCCCTCACTGCACACATCCCTCACCCCACATGTCCCACACTGCACACATCCCTGACTCCACATGAAACTTCTTTATGTAATTGCCCTCTCGTATCCGCACTTCTCACTCCTGTCCTCCCCTCCTTCCTGTCCCCACCCCCCTCCTCCCTTTCCCTCCCCTCCCCTCCTCCAGCTCACCCAGCACAATGCTGTTGACCTTTCCGTGGACCTTGAGTGTGCTGTTGGTGCACTTGTACATGTACACTGTCTGGCTCATTCTTGTCTCCGTGACGGCAAGGTCATGGACGCCATCTTGCCACTCCTGGTGCAGGGGGCGGAGGAACACCACCAGTGGTACACTGGCAACACAGTGGTCTGAACCGTAGACAGACTACCTCTGCCCCTCCCCCTCACTCTGCCCCTCCCTCTCACTCTGCCCCTCCCTCTCACTCTGCCCCTCCCTCTCACTGCCCATTGTCGTGCACACACATCAGTAGCACAACCACACACATGCAAATCTTCCATAAAACACACCTACACTTCATCACACCACACACGCACACCCTCCATCACACCACACACGCACACCCTCCATCACACCACACACTCCACCACACCACACACGCACACGCTCCATCACACCACACACTCTCCATCACACCACACACGCACACCTTCCACACACCACACCCTCCATCACACCACACATGCACACCCTCCATCACACCACACATGCACACCCTCCATCACACCACACATGCACACACTTCATCACACCACACACGCACACCCTCCATCACACTGCACACACTCTCCATTACACAACACCCTCCATCACACTGCACACACTCTCCATTACACAACACCCTCCATCACATAACACACCTACACCCTCCATCACACACCACACATCCTCACATCATACATGCACATGCTCCATCACACTGCACACACTCTCCATTACACAACACACACAACACCCTCACACCCTCCATCATAACACCCTCACACCCTTCATTACACAACACACCCTCCATCACACAACACATTCACACCCTCCATCACACAACACATTCACCCTCCATCACACAACACACCCTCCCATCACACAATGCACCCTCCATCACACAACACCCTCACGCCCTCCATCACACACCACACACACCCTCCATCGCACAACACACACCCTCCCATCACACAACACAACCTCCATCACACAACACAACCTCCATCACACAACACCCTCACACCCTCCCATCACACAATACACTCACACCCTCCTATCACACACCACACACCTCTCCCACTCACCACAGCCCATCGTTTGCCCTGCAGCTGAAACACCGGAGGCTTCTTCTGCGCGGGTGCAGCTGGCCTAGGACCAGAGGCAGGCTTGGGAGCATCGCTGCTGGCCTTGACGACCGAGGAGGCCTTCAGGGCGGGGTTCTTGTAGGTCTTCATCTCATTGGTCACCTTCTTCAAACCTACAGCACAGGGAGGGGTGTTAGGGAGGATTAAGGTATGCAAATCGGGGCTAGATCAAAGGAAGGTCAGGGAAGGATCAATGGACCTGATAACAACGTTACTGCATCCCTTCATGCAAAGTGTACAAGCAGAAAATAGACAAGTGCTGTTTTACAGGGTTATGGCTCCCAGTGATTATACTGCTCATTAAGTTCAACTCAGTGTCCCTGTGTATCAGGCGGGCCAAGGGATCCTTAAATGATAACAAAAGTTCAAAGAGAAGTCAATTTACGAGCTGAAATTTGAAGATACCATCAAGATGAAGAACGCAATGATCCAAATTCAGAACCCTTCGCCTCAGATAAGCAGATCCGCAATTTTAATATATCTCCTGCTATATAAGCGTACTGTTACAACAACAATCACTGTGTTGCTAGGTTACAGTAGTCATGGGAACACTGAGCTCACCACTTGTCACAGATCCACCCTGACTCAATTCACCCAAGACACCGTCCTTCTGGGAGGTGGTTCCCGTGGCTGCGGCAGGTGTGGGCTTGGCAGTGGGCGGGGCTGCACCAGAAGCTTCAGCTCCCTGCACAGGGAAAGGAGAAGAATGTGTGTGTGTGGGGGGGGAGGGGGGGGGAGTAGAGACAATACAGATAGGAGAGATGCGTGATGAAGGAGAGATGAATGACCAAGGGGTGAGGTGAGGAGAGATCAAGAGAGATTTGAACTCCAGTGAACAGTTGGAAGGTGGGATTGAGGAAGCGGATAGAACAGGCGCATGCTGGAAGACGGCAAGCATTTATAATGTAACGTAACATTTTGGGAGGGACATGTGGTAGACTGTACTTTTGTACTATCTGTACAGACAGTGAAAGAAATGAGGATGATGAGAGATCAGGAGGGAGTACAGAGGAATGGGGGGGAGGATGATAGAATTCATCTACACACACGTGCATACGAACGTGTGCACACAAGGACACACACGCACGCATGCACACCCACCCACCCACACATCCCCTGCAGCAAACCCCTCCCACTGTACACACCTCCGGGTTCCAGCTAGGCCCGATGGTGTGGTAGGTCTTGATGTACTCCTGGAGGTCACTCAGAGTACTCTGCAAGGCCCTGGCCCACTTGGTCAGCAGCCTGCACAGGGGGAGGACAGTCACATGACAGTCACATGACAGCCATGAAAAAACATAACTGAAGCTCAATTGCAAGATGTTTTGATCCAAAGGCTACTAATTCCTTTCTGCAGGAGGCAATGATAGAGACTATTGGTCGAAGCATACCAAAATTGAGATTTTGACTGTAGACTGCCGTGTGTTCTTCAAAAATTTGATGGAATAAACTCTGAGGCTGAGCCTCTACATGATAATCATGGGGTAGTCACATGACAGTCATGTGACATTAGTGAGAGGTGTACATGTCTATACTTCCAGTTTCAAGTTGCCAATTGGAACTGGAACACTGCATGCGATAGTCAAACTGTGAAGGATGACACCTGACAAACCTGTTCAACTTGACAGATGACACCTGACAAGCCTGTTCAACTTGACAGATGACACCTGACAAGCCTGTTCAACTTGACAGATGACACCTGACAAGCCTGTTCTACCCACTCACTCATTCTTCTCCTTCAGTATGCGGTTGGTGTAGAACTGAGCAGCGTCAAAGGCCATTTTGACAAACTGTGCTGGTTTGGGTGACTGCAGAGAGTGAGAGGGCGGAGAACCGAGGAGGTTAAGATTTGAGTGGGAGTGGAAGAGTTTATTGTTCTGTGTGCACACGAGCGAGTGCACATTGTGTGTGTGTGTGTGTGTGTGTGCGTGCGCAGTGTGTGTGTGTGTGTGCATGCGCAGTGTGTGTGTGTGTTTGTGTGTGCATGTTTGTGTGTGTGTGTTTGTGTGTATGCGTGTGTGGGCGCGTTTGTGTGTACACATGCGTGTGTGCGTGCGTGTGTGTGTGTGTTGATGCACTTACAATGGTGACCCATCCGAGCCCAGCTATTGCCTCCTTCATCGCTTGCAGGTGGTTGATGTTCTTTGAGGCACGATGAGACTCAAAGTAGTCCTACGCACAATCACATGGTGGTCAAAGATACGCAACAATAGTGCAACCCCCCCAATACTACTACTTTTAAATGGACAACAACGAACAGAGGTGGTAGAGGCTCAAGCTACAGTGTTAAACCAAATGGGGACGTTGTCGACGAGGGTCTACGTCAGTTTGGTGACTGAGGAAGACCCTCGAGTCTGAAATATCTCACTGCAATTTACCCCCCCTTCGTTGTTATGTGATTGCTCAACTACATATATCCTCATTTGGAACAACTAACACCATCGCTAGGGCTCCCCAGTCAGCACAAATTCACTGTCTGGAACACATTGCATATATGCACTTACACTTACACCGCCAACCACAACACAGCGTTCACAGCACTCACTCACTGCAGCAGTGTGGCAAATTGCCTTAGTGTGTACGTAAAATTACGTACGTACATACATACGTATTGTACATGACATGGAAAACTTAACCTTTACTGCAGCCTACCCGTGCAGGTGATCCGCAAATAGCCACGCAGCCGTCAGCGCATGTCCGCACGGACAATTAGCGGATTCCATGCAGAACAATTAGCGGATTCTGTGCGGAATTCTGCGGATGTACGCAGTTGTACTGATGTGTTGCGCATTTTCGCATTTACAAAGATCGGAGGATAATACCCCTCTTAAATCTCACCCTAATTCTACACGCGCGCTCGACGGGAAAAGGCCATCCAATCATTGTACATAAAAGTGCCAGTGTTCCGTCGTAATTTCACCTGCTTTCGAGCGTTTCAGCCTGTTGAAAGTCTTAAGCATGCCAAGGAGAAGATCATCGTGCAGTGGACCGAGGGAAGATCAAAGGGAGCCCTATTCCTACAATGATAATTCAAACGATTCTTGCGATGTCTTTCTTGACCCTTCAGTATGTTGTGCACGAAGTTCGCCTTCTGGTTTCCGCCATTTTCAACCTGAATCTGCGGAAAATTCATATCCGCCCGTGCGGAAGATCCGTGGCTGCCCTGCGGAAGATCTGCGTCGTACTGGACAACTATCCGTGAGTGTCCGCATGGAACAACCACGGAATTCCTTGGAAAAAGTTTTCCGTGTTATGTACCGTATGTATGTATGTATGTATGTATGTATGTATGTATGTACCGTATGTATGTATGCATGTGTAATTCACTTACCACAACAGTACTCATTGAAGCAGAGAGTGGCTTAATCAGCTCCTGCAACTTGTCCTGCAGAAGAGCCATGCGGATGGAGGAACAACATAGCACACTGAGCATGGATGGTTACATGAGTACAACACAGAGTAGACTATGTGTACGTGGTCCTTATACAACACAGAGTAGACTATGTGTATGTGGTCCTTATGCAACACAGAGTAGACTATGTGTACGTGGTCCTTATACAACACAGAGTAGACTATGTGTACGTGGTCCTTATACAACACAGAGTAGACTATGTGTACGTGGTCCTTATACAACACAGAGTAGACTATGTGTACGTGGTCCTTATACAACACAGAGTAGACTATGTGTACGTGGTCCTTATACAACACAGAGTAGACTATGTGTACGTGGTCCTTATACAACACAGAGTAGACTATGTGTACGTGGTCCTTATACAACACAGAGTAGACTATGTGTACGTGGTCCTTATACAACACAGAGTAGACTATGTGTACGTGGTCCTTATACAACAGAAAGCAGTAAGCACTCCATGAGCCACACAAATATGGAGAAATGGATCACGTCCACCAATCAGAGTCCTTTGGACAGGTGACGTATGTCCAGTGTGATAAATTGCTCAGATGTGTCCAGTGCATTTCACCGGTTGACAGGGTGAGCTTCGTGTTAAGACAGAGCACAAAAGGACTGCTGAGAAACTGGAGCATGCAGCACTACTAACGGGTTTGGGGGTCTTTGTCTGGGCAACCACCACGAGGAAGTCCCTCTGGGCGGAGAAAGCAGCCTGAAACAGTTTGGCCTGAGGGGAGGGGGGGAGGGGAGGGGAAGAGGATGGAGGGGGGGAGGGGAGGGGAAGGGAGGGAAAGGGAGGGGAGGACACACACACACACACACACACACACACACACACACACACACACACACACACACACACGTACATGTTCCAACACGTCAGCACCAATGGTGGCTGACACCTCCATGAATGTCTTCAGGTTTCCTCCAACCACCTGCCAGGCAAGAAAGACACGGCTCAACACTGTCACACTCACCACACCCTCGCAGTGACATGGGAGGTGCAGGACAGGGACAGCACAGTTCTCTAGTCCTGAACACCAGCACTACATTCTGGTTGGTACTATTGTGCAATGGCATGGATCAATTGTGCAATAATAGCAACCCGAAGGTTGGGGCTGGCGCGTGAGACAATTAGCGCACTCTCATGAGTCCCTTGTGGATATATGCTAGTCTCGCGTGCCAACCCCTAGTCTCGCATACCAACCCCTAGTCTCGCATACCAACCCCTAGTCTCGCATACCAACCCCTAGTCTCGCATACCAACCCCTAGTCTCTCGTGCCAACCCCTAGTCTCTCGTGCCAACCCCTAGTCTCTCGTGCCAGCCCCTAGTCTCTCGTGCCAACCCCTAGTCTCGCGTGCCAACCCCTAGTCTCGCGTGCCAACCCCTAGTCTCTCGTGCCAACCCCTAGTCTCTCGTGCCAACCCCTAGCCTCACATACCAACCCCTAGCCTCGCGTGCCAACCCCTAGCCTCACATGCCAACCCCTAGTCTCGCATGCCAACCCCTAGCCTCGCGTGCCAACCCCTAGTCTCGCATGCCAACCCCTAGCCTCGCATGCCAACCCCTAGCCTCGCATGCCAACCCCTAGTCTCGCATGCCAACCCCTAGCCTCACATACCAACCCCTAGTCTCGCATGCCAACCCCTAGCCTCGCGTGCCAACCCCTAGCCTCACGTGCCAACCCCTAGCCTCGCATGCCAACCCCTAGTCTCGCATGCCAACCCCTAGCCTCATGTGCCAACCCCTAGCCTCACATACCAACCCCTAGCCTCGCGTGCCAACCCCTAGCCTCGCATGCCAACCCCTAGTCTCGTGTGCCAACGCAGGGCCTTTGCCAATTGCTAACAAAAAGTCTAGTTTTTACAAATGCGATTACAATTAGACTGACCTATTGAATACTAGGATGGGGAAGTATGTTAATTTGCTGCATAAAGAGGCGAACAAAGTCTGACGCGTTTGAGAAATGGCATCCTTGTGAACTTTCAACTAAAAAGTGTCATACGCAGGTCACCTGGACTACCGTCAGTCGGCTCGACAGGCAGTCAGTTACACAAGACAAAGAGAGTAATTCTGTACTGACAGTCACACAGTGACGAACATGGACGAACTTTCACCTAAAAAGTGGCATTAAAAGTACGTACGTACGTATGCTGATCGTCAGTCGGCTCGACAAGCCTAGACAGCTACGGGGCACAGACAGTAATTCTGTAGTGACAGTCATATCACAGTGACGTTAATGATAGTGATGGTCACAGAGCGATAGTTAGTGACAGCTATAACGACAATCGCAGTGATCACTGATGAGTGTGTGTGTTTTGCATGTGTGTGCGCGCGTGCACTGTTTGGTCCCTTACATCGGCATCGTAGGCATCCAGGAACTCTGAACTGACAACAACTAAATGAATGAGGAGGGAGGAGGGGAGGCAATAGGGAGAGACAGGATTGAAAACTGATCACATTCACCTCTCTCACACACACTGTCCCCTCCCTGCTCACATATGCACAGCATCCTCCTCTCCATCACTTATCTCCCTCCCACTCAGCCTGTCACACTTCCCCTCCCTTCACACATGCCCTCACCCTCCCCTCAACCACTCCCCTCCCTCTCCCCCTCCCCCACCTATCTCCCCGTCTCCCTCCCCACTCACCACCTCCTCCACCGCCTCCTCTGGCTGCCACTGACTCAAGTCTTGTGGTGACAGTCTCCAAGCGTGACACCAAACCAGCCAAGTCTGCAGCACTCATTCTGGGGGAAGGGGAAAGGGGGCGGGGTGAGGGGCTGGGCAATGGGGGTGGGGTGAGAGGACAAATGGGGCTAGGCAGTGGGGATGAAGGAGGGGTAAAAGAGGTGGGATGAGGGGCAGGCAGTGAAAGTGTGAATGAGAGGGGCAAAGGGGATGCGGATGAAGGGAGGGGCAAAGGGGTTGGGGGAGGGGCAGAGGTAGGTTTGAGTTGGAGGGCATTACAGAGTGTCAGGAGAGGAAACTTTCTCCACCACCTCACTGGTGAACACAAGTCGTGTATCCATGTGCCATTTCCTAGATTCGGTCCATATATTATCACCAGGCAACACAAAGAGGACAGTGGTTTGCCTCTATTGCTGAAAATGTTGGCAGTGGCTCAACACGCACAAGTGCACACACACACACGCATGCGCACACGCACACACGCACACATAACACACACGCATGCGCACACGCACACACATAACACACACACACACACAACACACACACACACACACACACACACACACACACACACACACACACACACACACACACACAGACACACACACACACACACACACACACACACACACACACACACACACACACACACACACACACACACACACACACACACACACACACACACACACACACACACACACACAGCAAGTGCCACACAGTGTATGCAATGGCCAACCAACATAGTGACAGTCGGGTCAGTGACTGAAGCTATTACTCATAATTTGGCTGACTAATTATATGGCTTGGGCAGAAATGCGATTGCTAAGCTGATATTGTAATGTGCCAGCCATACTGTACTTACCTGCAAAATGTGACATACTGTCAGAACATTGGATGTTTCTTACTTTAGCAAGGGAATAGTCTAGGCAGCCATTTTGAGCTAAAAAGGTATGATGTAATCTCCACATGGCCTGAAAAGATGGCTGAAAGGACGCTACTGGATTACTTTAATAATAATAACTAATAAGAGGGTACATACTGGTGCAAGCTGCCCCCCCCCCCCCTTTACTATTTTTCTGGGGAAACACTGCAAAGGGCACATCTTACGTAGCTTTTATTCAGAGGCTGTACAACAGAAGCACTGCTCTACTGCAAACACCCTAACAGTATCGCAATACAGTGGAACCTCTCTATAAGGGACACCACTGGGACCAGCTGGCTGTCCTGTATACAGTGGAACCTCTCTATAGAGGACACCACTGGGACCCAGCTGGCTGTCCTGTATACAGTGGAACCTCTCTATAGAGGACACCACTGGGATCAGCTGGCTGTCCTGTATACAGTGGAACCTTTCTATAGAGAACACCACTGGGACCAGCTGGCTGTCCTGTATACAGTGGAACCTCTCTATAGAGGACACCACTGGGATCATCTGGCTGTCCTGTACAGTGGAACCTCTCTATAGAGGACACCACTGGGACCAGCTGGCTGTCCTGTATACAGTGGAACCTCTCTATAGAGGACACCACTGAGACCCAGCTGGCTGTCCTGTATACAGTGGAACCTCTCTATAGAGGACACCACGGGGACCCAGCTGGCTGTCCTGTATACAGTGGAACCTCTCTATAGAGGACACCACTGGGACCCAGCTAGCTGTCCAGTATACAGAGGAACCTCTCTATAGAGGACACCACTGGGACCCAGCTGGCTGTCCAGTATACAGAGGAACCTCTCTATAGAGGACACCACTGGGATCAGCTGGCTGTCCTGTACAGTGGAACCTCTCTATAGAGGACACCACGGGGACCCAGCTAGCTGTCCAGTATACAGAGGAACCTCTCTATAGAGGACACCACTGGGACCCAGCTGGCTGTCCAGTATACAGAGGAACCTCTCTATAGAGGACACCACTGGGACCCAGCTGGCTGTTCTGTACATAGAGGCGTCCCTAATTCAGAGGTAGATTTGTACACAGCCCTATGTGGTTGGGACTGCAGACAGTCTCCTCATTAGAGAGGTGTCCTTTATAGTATAGGCTATAAAGAGGTTCCACTGTACATCCAGTTTCCTATACCACGGATCACATTATGTACTATCCGCAGTCACTGATGCGAATACAGTATTCGAGCGTCTTGTGGTATATATCAGATCCTCCAGCACATGTGGTCAGAAACCACAATACATAGACTCCAAATCGTGACAAAATTCATCCTCATCGTCGTCGTCGGTGTGCCACATTGCACTGTGACCTCCTGCAGTGTTCCCCACCGCTGGGACTCACACATGACATAACACACCTACATGGACAGCTGCCAGCCCTCTCGCAGAAACAGAAGCCACACAACACTCTCATTAGTCAGACACATGCCCTGGTCCACCTAACAGTGTCTATCTCCCTGTGTATAGAATATGTACATATATTTCCTTGTGTATAAAGTATGTACGTGTATCGCTCTGTGTATGAAGTACATACGTACATATATCGTGTATAAAGTACATACGTACATATATCGTGTATAAAGTACATACGTACATATATCGTGTATAAAGTACATACGTATATCACTCTGTGTACAAAATACATATAAATTCAATGAAGCCTCTATCAGTCAACACTTCCAGGAAGTCTATGGTCAAGGCATTGTTGGTCAATGACATGATCGCACACATGTCTTTGTTGAAATGTTACTCAGTTCTGTGCAATTGAGCTGGTTATGTCGCAACGGAGCATGGCTGTGTTGCAATGGAGCTTGGCTGTGTTGCAATGGAGCTTGGCTGTGTTGCAATGGAGCATGGCTGTGTTGCAATGGAGCATGGTTGTGTTGCAATGGAGCATGGCTGTGTTGCAATGGAGCATGGTTGTGTTGCAATGGAGCATGGCTGTGTTGCAATGGAGCATGGCTGTGTTGCAATGGAGCATGGCTGTGTTGCAATGGATCATGGTTGTTGTTTTACACAGATGTGTTGGAACCACTTACACACGCACGTAAGTACTTCCATTACACTATTCGTATGTGCACAGCAAAGTTACAAAAGGCACACAAACACACTCCTATAAAGATTGCTCTAACAACAAGTCAACCTAACTCCATCTTAACCCAGTTACAACACTGCAGCACACACACACTCTCTTGTGAAGAGTCACACATTAACACGTAACACAATACATAATATATGTGACCGCTCCACCTCACCACTGACCACTTGACTGCTCTACTTCATAACGACTCTCAAGAGATAATCAACTCTTCAAAACAAGATTACACATTCAGGCATAGTAAGGACGCAACGGAAGGGATCAACTGACGCAACAGGAGGGATCAACTGACGCAACAGGAGGGATAAACTGACGCAACGGAAGGGATCAACTGACGCAACAGGAGGGATCAACTGACGCAACAGGAGGGATCAACTGACGCAACAGGAGGGATCAACTGACCTAATGAACGGGACCAGTGACGGCCAATATGACGCCACAGAAAGTTTGACGTCATCAGGAGGCACCTTGGTCGGCTCAATAATCTAACAGTCTATCTTGCATGTTTAGTTTTGAGGCTCTTTGGTAAGTTTGTTGATGGCAAGGCGCCCTAACCCTACCCCTGTGACATCATACTGGCTGCCGCAGGTCCTGTCCATTAAAGTCAGTTGATTCAACAGGAGTTGGTACCGTGAACAAATGACAGATTCACTGCAGGGAGTAACCAATGCCCTGCTCCGAAGGCTGCACCTGGTTCTGTGTGTACTATGTGCACTTTAACTTCATTAAAGGGGCACAGGGTCTAATGAGGGCGATGTCTACTGTACGGACTGACCATCTGAATATTAATCAGTACATTTAGATCACCGAACCAAGTTAATTAGTACATTTGTGTTGTCCTGACCATCTTAATTAATCAGAGCATTCGGTTGTCGCATTGATTTTCCATACGCATGGAAAATTTATGGTTGTCCCAACCTTCACAATTAATCAGGGCAGTTAAGACTGTCTCAAAGCGGATATTTTACAGAAATCCACCACTCGTCTGTACGTACAACTACCAGACCTCCACACACCACACACGCCACACAGACACACGCACGTGTCACCCTGATACATCATTTCTCGTACCAGTAGCCAGAGCTTCAAAAGGGATAGGGAAACAGTAGCAACATGGACAAGAAACCGGACTATGGGGAACCACCCAAACGAATTGCACACAGTACTTGTGCATACAGACGTCACGGTAGCGCAGAGGGGGACCCACCTGTTCGCGTCGCTCAGGAGTCGGGGAGAAGTCAAAACGAGCAGTAACCGATCCGCGAAGAAAAACGGAGTGCCACGGCATGCGGTCTGGTGACGTCACAATGTGCTTCCAACTTCCTATTAATTAGCGCACCTTCAGCGCACCATATTCATCCAATACAACAAGCTGCAATGAATGTGCTAATTAGTTACATGCATGCACCAATGTGTCACAGTACTAGAGTACTTGCTGAGAGGAGTGTTTTCAGTCATCATTGACTAGTGCCGTCGTGGAAGGTGTCGTCTGTTCAACTGTCGCTTTCGATATGCCTCTCTTCCATGTTTGTAACCCAGATACGCCAACACGCCAACTGCTACAACACCAACCACAGGAATATACAGTGCAGGGTACGCCAAACCTATTGTGCACTTCACTCCAATGTACGAGTAGACAATGAAGTTGCGCTCTGCAGTAGAACCCTTGTACTTCCCTTTACATCCGTTTGGGGTGAGTGTCTTATAGTGGTTTCCAAGGAGGAGACTCGTCTTGAATGTCTCACCACATTGATAGCAGAAATTCGTCCTGCAGTGTGTGCACTGCATGTTGTTGCATCCAACTGTACGCTGGATTGGAATGCGGCAGCCGGGACAGTACTGGCCGTTGGCAGTCTTCTGCCCCTTGGGACCACTTTTGCTTTTGATCCACTTGTGAAACAATTTGTTCCCATTCCTGAGTTCCTTGCATGCCAGTCCAGTGTGCCAAGGGGCATGGCAGCTGAAACACCAATCCAGCATACACGCACTGCAGGTGACCTTCACATCCTTCTCCTTCAGCCTGCCACCCCTCCTCTGTGGGATATGATGCACCATGACCCTTGAGCACCTTGGACAAGGCTTCTTAGTACTATCTTCACTCTGAGCTGTTCGGAAGCGCTCGTATTTCTCCAACATGTCAGGTCGGAATTGCAGGGCCGTGTGGATGGTGTCTTCGGATAACTCTTCTCTGCAGAAGCTGCTAGGGCAAGGGATGTGGTTCACAATGCCTTCATTGATCTTAGCAATGAGTAGCCCTGTAATGCACTCCTGACAGATCATACACCCACAGCAGTCAAGGTGCACCGTGCCTGCGTTGCTGAAGCACACAAGACAGATGTTACCAGCGCCGTCATCACCAGCATATGGTCTCTCATCGTATGAACCCACTGTACTTCCATCATCATTCTCTTCCGATGTAAAATGCAGGCTTGCAGACTTCATTACCACTTGAGGTGAGGCCAGGCTGCTTGTTGCCATGGCAATGACAGGTAGTGAGTGAGCCTTTCGTAGGGAGTTGGCTGGCTGCTGTGATTGGCCCAGAGACAGTGCACACACGTTTGTGCACTTGGCACTGATGGGAAGTGAGGCAGCCCCTGCACTGTAGCTCCTCTCACTCAGCATTGCAGAGTCTACACCAGAGTCGTTTGCTTCATCGCCACTCGGTTGATCGGACGCACTAACTGGGAAGGGGAGCTCCTGAAACACCTGCAGTACCTCCATAATGTGTTGGATACTGCACACAGTCACCAAACCTAGTGCATAGTACACCTGCTGTAGGTCTACTACTGAGTCATTGTATGCTACGTGGCGCCTAGTACGTCACGTTGCTTTAAATAGCAGTCACAGCGATAGGTTTATAAATAGTAACTTCTGAAAATAGTAACATTTTCTGAATAAATTACCCCATCGTGGGTGCCTTGGGTTTTGTGGTCAACCCGACCCGTACAGGGATGGGCTAGCGTGTCCAACAGTGTCCCCTTGTGTGTGTGTTGTGTCACCTGAGAACGCAGCGCACGCGGCAGCTTGCGCGAAATACCGCTGCTACAGTCTCTGTGCGGAGACCAAGCCCAAGATGGCGTCCTTACAGGCCGAGAGCATCCTGTCCAAATTAGGGGTTGGGCGCATGTCAAGCGAAAAGCAGGAGACGCTTCTAAAGCTGCTCATCCTCGCCACGGCAGCCATTTTGTGTGAGCACGTGGGCCCTTCACTAGCAGCCTTGGGTAGCTCTCACACTGCGCTGTGTGTACAGACGTATGTGTCCCTCCTTGAGGAGGGGCGTTAGATGCACGAATCTAACACTAGCCGAAAAATTCACTGTTCAAACGTTAGACACGCTAGTCTATGTGAAGTGGGCCATGTCTTGATTCTATTGGTCGGCTGCTAGCTAGCTGGAGGAACACCTCACGTGCTATCTGGCATGACTGCATATGGCGTGCGTGGCCTATTGCATGCACTCCTATGCAGCGCATCTCTGCACAAGGACAGTCCAACGAGGGTACATCTTGTTAATGAATGAGTGTAATGTGCTGTATGATAGCGTTAATGGATTGACCCAGCTGCATCCAAACGGCATGTTGTTGTATGGCTAGTCTGTTCTCGTACCTGATTTGACTGTGGTAGTGTGTATGTATGTGTGTGCTGCTGTATGTTGCCATGGCAATGGGTGTTACCTCGTGTTGTCACCTTCCTCTGTGCCAGCATTCTCCACAAGACTCTTCGCTGTCTTACGATTTGAAAGTGTCATTCACGAATTTGATCCGTGAGCACACATACACACAAACAAACACACTCATGCACACGTGCGTCTATGCACACACAAAGCGCACAAATGCACAGAGTTGTGGTACCCGTCACCATGGACTCAAAGAGTCAGCTGTAGTCTGAAGCATGGTGTTCTGTGAGGATGCAAGCACTGGGTGGTTGATGGTCACTGTATAGTCCTGTTAAGTTCAGGTCATGTAACCACAGCTGGTTGCAACACTCCACACTTCACCTTACCCGCTTGTTTGCTTTCAACTTCACCACTGACAGGTACTTCAACTTCCGCACGACTCGCTTTCTGACTGAGGAAGGGTTCTACAACTTCCACAATTGGTTTGATGACCGAGCGTGGTACCCCCTTGGGAGGATCATTGGTGGCACAATCTACCCCGGGCTTATGGTCACCTCTGCCCTGCTCTACCACGTCCTCCACTTCCTCAATGTGACCATTCAGATCCGCAATGTCTGTGTGTTCCTGGCCCCGTTCTTCTCCTCGCTAACGGTCATCGTCACCTTTCATCTCACCAAGGAACTCAAGGTGTGAGGGTTGGAGGGGTGTACGTATTCTTGTGTATGCAATGTTGTAGTCTGTGGAACGGTACTGTTGGTGCGTGCATGCGGGGTTGGGGTGTGGGGCTGGCCAATCCCTTGTTGTCCACTCGGCTTGTATTCACAATGACTGCTGTTTACTTCCTTTCCTCTTATCCCCCTCGCCTCCCCTCCCCTCCCCATTCACTCCACTCTCCCTCCCCTCCCCTCCCTCCCCTCCCCTCCCCTCCCCTCCCCTCCCTCCCCTCTCTGTCCCCTCCCCTCCCTCCCCTCCCCTCTCCGTCCCCTCCCCTCCCCTCCCTCCCCTCTCTGTCCCCTCCCCTCCCTCCCCTCCCCTCTCCGTCCCCTCCCCTCCCCTCCCTCCCTCTCTGTCCCCTCCCCTCCCTCCCCTCCCCTCTCCGTCCCCTCCCCTCCCCTCCCTCCCCTCTCCGTCCCCTCCCCCAGGGCTCAGGAGCAGGTCTTGTGGCAGCTGCTATGATTGCCATCGTCCCCGGCTACATATCCCGATCAGTGGCCGGCTCCTATGACAACGAGGGGATCGCCATCTTCTGCATGCTGCTCACCTACTTCCTTTGGGTCAAGGCAGTCAAGACGGGCTCACTCTACTGGTCCACCTTCTGTGCACTAGCTTATTTTTATATGGTGAGGCGTGTGTGTGTGTGTGTGTGTGTGTGTGTGTGTGTGTGTGTGTGTGTGTGTGTGTGTGTGTGTGTGTGTGTGTGTGTGTGTGTGTGTGTGTGTGTGTGTGTGTGTGTGTGTGTGCTGCGTGTGTGTGTGTGCGTGCGTGCTGCATGTGCGTGCGTGCGTGCGTGCTGCGTGTGTGTGTGTGTGTGTGCGTGCGTGCTGCGTGTGTGTGTGCGTGCGTGCTGCGTGTGTGTGTGCGTGCGTGCGTGCTGCGTGTGTGTGTGTGTGTGTGCGTGCGTGCTGCGTGTGTGTGCGTGCGTGCATGCTGCGTGCTGCGTGCTGCGTGTGTGCATGTATGCATGTGTGGTGTGTGTTACAGAGTGTGTGCATGTATGCGAGCATTGCTGCACACTAGCATGTCACAGCCTGCCCCCCCACTGCTGCAGGTGTCCTCATGGGGTGGTTACGTGTTCCTGATCAACCTCATCCCAATGCACGTTCTGGCGCTGATGATCACCGGACGGTTCTCTCACCGCATCTACATCGCCTACTCCACTGTGAGTTGTGCTAGAGGCTTCAACCAGCACAGTTCACTGGTACTTGCTAGGGCGTAGCGCCTCGGGTATTGAATGCAACGGCACTTGCACTGTCAAATAGCTTAAAAAACCATTCAGGAAACAAAACAGTACAAGTTACAGTAGACATACGTACATACAGTATATACAGTATCGATCGATTTGTTGCGCTACCCAGAACACTGAAACAGTAATTCAGACGTTTCGGCAACCTGCAGCTGCCTTCATCAGTATATACAGTATGCAGTGTACACCTGTGTGTGTTTGCTCAGTCATGTACAAAAGCCTATTGTTGTGCGCGGACATATGATGAGTGAGATTCAGAAGTAAGTACATGTCAACTCAAAGTTCTTCAGACGGTGTTAATCAATGTCAGTACTACATACACTACATACATCTACTGTAATTGAACGCACGCATGTGCACACACATGCTCTGACTGAACCCCGACTTGCTGACTGCCCCTGCCCCTCCCCCTCTCCCCTCCTTATTTCCCACAAGGTTTACTGTCTTGGGACCGTCCTGTCAATGCAGATAGCCTTTGTTGGCTTCCAGCCCGTCCAGTCCAGTGAGCACATGGCAGTGAGTGGCTCCAGCACACACCAAACACTGTGCACCCTCCAGCCTCTCGTGTCTGCTGCATGTACATATGTAGTGATAAAACCTCTTGTGTGTGTGTGTGTGTTTGTGTGTGTGTGTATGTGTATGTGTGTGTGTGTGTGTGTGTGTGTGTGTGTGTGCGTGTGTGCGTGTGCGTGTGCGTGTGTGCGAGTGTGCGTGTGTATTAGTTCAGTACGCTCTGAGTCTAGCACAGTCACATGTTCTCTGTTCCGATATACTGTATATTCTGTTTTGCTGCTTTGTGGTATTTAATTACGTACACACGCATGTACTTGTTTCATTGGAATCCGCTTCTTTTTCATTTTCCTCTTCTTTCCCCATGTCCTCTCCATCTCTCCCTTTTCTCTTCTTACCCTCGCTCCTTCCCCCCTCCACCCCCCTCCACCTCCTCCTTCCCCTTCCTGTCACCCTCCCCTGCCCTCCCTTGCCACTCCCCCTCTGTATGTAGGCGCTTGGTGTCTTTGGCCTCTGTCAGATCCATGCCTTTGTCGACTACCTGCGCTCAAAGCTCACCCAGAAACAGTTCGAGCTTCTCTTCAAAACACTCCTTGGCCTTGTCATTGGTGCTGTAGCTCTTGCTGGTGGCATCCTCACCTTCACCGGCAAGATATCCCCCTGGACCGGGCGTTTCTACTCCCTCTTGGATCCCTCGTACGCCAAGAACAACATCCCCATCATAGCCTCCGTCAGCGAGCACCAGCCGACCTCCTGGTCCTCCTTCTACTTCGACCTGCAACTCTTAGTCTTCATGTTCCCAGTTGGCCTGTACTTCTGCTTCTCCAAGCTCAACGATGCCAACATCTTCATAGTGCTGTATGGGGTCACCAGTATCTACTTTGCGGGCGTGATGGTCCGTCTCATGTTGGTGCTTGCTCCCGTCATGTGCATTCTGTCTGGGATTGCGGTGTCGTCATTGTTCAACACTTATATGAAGGTACATGCGGATCCCATGGTGGCCATTTTGTTGTTGTTGTTGTTGTTGTTGTTGTTGCGAGTGTCAAAATGAATCCATTGCTGTGTGTATACAACTTACATAGACAGATTTTCACTCCCATTTCTGTGAAATCTGAACTAGAAGGAGGGTGGGAGGGTGGGGACACATATCTCATGTATGCACTGTGTGTTTGATGTCTTCCCTGTTGGAGCTCCTAAAAAGCATCTGCAATCAATCATTCTTTATTTCGGAATAGTACAAACGTACATACATGTTGTGTTTGTAAACCGCAGTACATCCACGCACCTGGCGTATCCGAATGTACAAGTACCGTACGATGCATCATTCGCTTAAACTATCTGGCACAGAATGGCATGTACTGTTTCAAGATGGCCTCGTCCCCGGGCCCTTCGTGTATACCAAGCCATCCTCCCCGCCCACACTAATTGTCGCAGACAGCCTGGCGACTAGTACCAAGGGTGCTCTACCATGTAGCTAATATCACTTGAAACCTTTGCTGCTCTGTTGTCCTTTGCATTGCACAGAATCTGGAGCTGCCTGACTCCTCAGGGAAGAAGGTGAAGAAGTCAGACGCTTCCTACCCTGTCAAGAGCGAACTGGCTATGGGCGTTGTGGGAGTCCTCACTCTCTTCTTACTCCTGTACACCTTCCACTGCACCTGGGTGAGGACTTGGCTCTGTGTGTGTGTGTGTGCGTGTGTGCGTGCGTGCATATGTGTGTGTTTATCTGTGTACAATTGTGTGGAGTTATGTGTGTGTTTGGTGGTGGCGGCACATGGTTTGTCTACATGAGCCTGTTTGCGTACTGTGTATGTACGTACGTATGTTCATATAAGCTTTTAATACCTTTTATGGTCTCATGGGCGGACAGCTGATGCATTCATTCCTGCTCTCCCCACCACCCAGGTCACCTCCGAGGCCTACTCCTCGCCATCCATCGTCCTCGCGGCCACTCAGCACGATGGGTCCCGAATCATCTTTGATGACTTCCGAGAAGCTTACTACTGGCTCAGACAGAACACGCCAGAGGACGCCAAAGTGATGTCATGGTGGGATTACGGCTACCAGATCACGGCAATGGCCAACAGAACTATATTAGTTGACAACAACACTTGGAACAACACGCACATCTCTCGCGTGGGGCAAGCCATGTCTTCGCCCGAGGACAAGGCCTACGAGATCATGAGAGAGTTGGATGTGGACTACGTCCTGGTCATCTTTGGTGGACTCACGGGATATGCTTCGGATGGTGAGTGACCTCATGTGACAGCCCATGACGTAAGCATCTACGCATGTGCCAACAGATTATACCGACAGTCCTATGATGTAGTCCTATGTATGTATGTACATACGTATGTATACCTTACATTAACGACTCTTTACTTTCTAGCCATGTATGTACGTTACAAAAGCGTGTTATGTGCTCTGGTAACTGTCAGTGTTCCTTCGAGTGTTGTGTAAGCTCTAATTTTAGTGGGATAAAATTTTTGGCCCTATATTGTTTTCAGATTTAGGTTTTTGTATGGCTTCATGTTCGTATATATATATATATATATATATATATATATATATATAATTTTATATATATATATGTCACAAAATGGCGGCGTTCGGGTTACCTTGAATTTACCAAGCTTTTATTCGTTTTGCCTTCAATTGCGCAGCTATTTGATCAAATGAGAAGTATTTAAGAACACTACTTTATGATACTAGGCCATCGCCAAGCCTGCGTAGGATGTTTTTGAGAAGAAACAGCCGGAAAAAGAAGAGGTCCGATAACAAAATGGCCGCCCCGGATGCTTCTGTTCACCCGGTTAGAAATCGTCTTTGTTATCATTTCTTCCTTTACCAAATGAACGAAAGTTGTTCACAAATAGTTTCAAGAAGACTAATGTTGATTAGAAGCTTAAATAAATCTTACTTTTGAATTACAGCTCCAAATGCTACCGAGGCTGAACGGCCATTTTGTGAACGTTCTCGCATTGTTCCGCAAGTACGTAATAAGAAGACTAGCTAGCTGGATTAGGTATCAGAGTGCATGAAGCTGTGTACGTGCAGGGCTCTATCCTGTGCAAAGCATCCAAACACTTAGCTAATTAATGCACCTTCCCATGCAATTGCCAACTTTCCAATGAGTGTGGATGTTTCAGTACAGCTGTCTTGATTTGTGTCTAAAACCCTGATGCATTCATGCAAACCTTTGTGTGGTGCATCCTGGGGTCATTCTAAGATTTAGAGTGATGCTATATGGCATGACAAATGTGGGCACTATTACTAGCAAGTAGTTCGAGTTTGGGGCGCCCCATTGGCGCCCCACGAGTTTTTTAACTCGAAATACTTGTTCTATCTGACTTTCGGAAGGGTATTTTGCATTTTCGAGTATTTACTTACCATAGGCTCTGTTTAGTGGAACTGCGTACATGTGTTGGAGAATGGTCCTGATTTTTTTACCCCTTCGGACATAGAGTGCTTTAGTGTACATACCTTGTGTGCACACATGCTGTTGGTGCGATGTCGGTGGCATTGTGTGTGCGTACGTGCTTTCCCCTGTATACGTACATACGTATTACTTACGTATATTGGCCCTGTATGTATGTACATACGGTACAGTACAGTGTGTGCTCATGCACATGTATACATGTATGTACGTACGTTCTTGCGTGCACTGCCACATGTACGTACTGAGTTTTGCAAGTCGGAAGTGTGATGGCTTTATTGACACAAGTCCGTCCCCTTCTATAGTGAAGTGAATTTCATTTGGTTAGTTGGTGGTCCCAGCCTTGTACTTTTACATTCTAAACTGAACACTGCGATAGCAAGGATTCTGTTGGGAAGATGATTTTGAAGTCTAAGTCTCTCCTAGTTTAGCCTAGTGTGCAGCTCTCTTTCATCCCAGCCACATACATAGGTCACATTTGTTTGGCTCCTTCTGCATCCGCTCTGTGTCCTCTCTCCTCCCCACTCCCCACCTCTAGACATAAACAAGTTCTTGTGGATGGTCCGTATTGGAGGCAGCACGGAGAAGGGGAGTCACATCAAGGAGGAGGACTACTACACCCCTCAGGGCGAGTTCAGAGTGGACAGGGAAGGGTCCCCGGTACTGCTCAACTGCCTCATGTACAAGATGTGCTACTACCGCTTTGGGCAGGTCTACACCGAACAAAGTGAGTCATGCAGAGTGGGCGGGACTTACTTTTCTGTAATACCGTTGTAAATGTAAGTTTGTTTTGAAATTTTCAATGACAATTCTGTGCCCAATTGTCATTGTTTAAAGTACTCAATCTGAGTGCACCATTGATTGTGGGGTTTTACTCTCAACTGTGCTTAATCCATGACAACATGAGACTATAGGCTACACATGCACGCAATTATGTACCAGTGCTAGCTTTGAGCTGCTTCGTGGAGTGGAGTGGAAGTTCATTGGCCCAGGGAATTCAGCCACATAAAAGCCTTTGTCAGCTGATGTTGTTTTTGATTAATCTCTCCCAGTACTGATTGCAGGGTTATCCTCTATACTTGCATATGCACGCATGCGTACATGGACACACACCACACACACGCACAAACACTACACACACATCATGCACACACACACACACACACACACACGCACACACGCACGCACACGTGCGCGCACACACACACACACACACAAACACACACACACACACACCACACACACACACACACCACACACCACACACACACACAAACACACACGCACACACACACACGCACACACACAAACACACACACACACACACACACACAAACACACACACACACACACACACACACACACACACACACTGCTCACAGGCAAGCCCCCAGGCTATGACAGGGTCAGAAATGCTGAGATTGGCAATAAAGACTTTGAGTTGGATGTGCTAGAAGAGGCCTACACCACTGAACACTGGATCGTCCGGATTTACAAAGTGAAGGATCTGGACAACAGAGGAGTATAGGCCGTTCGCAGGTACATGTGGTGTGACAGAGACAGCATTCTAGGGGTTAGCAGAATGAATGTTGATTTAAATTTGTAATGTCAATTGATACAGCGATATATATACACATTGCAAATTGAAAAGCACTCAATTGCACCGATCATTGACATACGGACCACGTACTCTGATCAACAGCTTACACTGGGACATCCAATAGACACGCTCATTATCTATGTATTAACGTAGTAACTATGCATCTAGTTACATATATATATATACTTTAAAACTTCCTACTGAAGGCTATAAATTATAATGTATTCTTGTATGCACATACAGGGTTATACGTAGGTTATCCAGGTGGGTGCCCTTACACCCACCCAAACACGCATGCACGCACGCACACACATGCACACACACACACACATGCACATCCACACACACATGCACACACATGCACACACACATGCACGCACACAGGAGTCTGGTCACTGCTACAATTCACTGATTCACTAACCGAGGCTACCACTACGTACACTACATGGCACACAGAAATGTCTGAGACTAAGTGTCTAATCACTTAGTAGATTTAGCACAAAAGGTCGTATGTACGCACGAAAGATCCTTCTTATTGATGTACAACGTTCAGAGGGTGTTGGTGTTGGTGGATGCTGCGGATGAAAATCCACGATCCTGAATGCATTCCACTTGGTTTGGTCACGCGTGGCCTTCACCCTCCATCCGTCATTTTCGTCAACATACAGTCCGAATCCATTGTCAACTTTGATAACAGTAATTTGCTTGGCTGTTAGCTCAATATCAAAACGGGTGAAGTTTAGTTTGCGTCCCTGTCTGGGTGTGGGCTGTGCAAGAAAGTACAATGATTAAGATGAATGCAGCCACTTCGTGTTTTACTAAGTTTATCCTGGCCTGAACTGTCTTCACCTCAGTGCATGCATACTGTACATACATACCTCGAAGTGCACATTTTCCCCCTCCACTACCAATCCATAGCTGTCCAGGTTAGCTGGTGTGTATATGTAACACTTGTAAGTCCCTTCTCCCACGTCCCTTTCTTCCACCTTGTACACAAAGTTCACTGTGTGTAGACAAGGATAGACATCAGTTTGTTAGCCACTACAACAGTTTCCATCTCCAAACAGATACTGTAACAAGTTAAGGCAACTGAAGCATGGGCCTGACCCAGAGGGGCCTCCTTACTGTAAGTCTGGATCCCAGAGGTAGCTGGGTTTTCTATACCTTGTGTGTGTTTAGCGCTCAGTGTTTAGTGCACTGCTGCTGCATGCAGGCACATCCTCTCTGCCACACCTCCCCCTGCACTACAATGTTATGCCTTCTCATGCTCCTTTCTCCTTTTCTACCTTCCTTCTCCACCCAGTACATTTGAGCACTTCCCTACCAGTACTCGCCTCTTTCCCAGGGGTAAGATGTTTTCACAGTGTCATTGCCTTCAACATTCCTTGCCACTCGCATAACTGGTCTGGCGGGGTCTGGCTGGGGTTCAAAGTACACGCATCGAAACCCATCTTCCGGCAGCTTTGCATAAAGTGCTCCAGCATACTGTGTATAATAATAGTAGCACAATACTGTAAATGTGACAGGGGGTGATGTGTGTCATGTGACAGGAAGCCACAATGACACCACAGACACTGGAGATTGTTTCTCTTACCACATCGGTGAATGGAGATATTGCAGGCAGCCTCTCCATTTCAATGACGTCTGTGTAGTTGATGTACATATAGCGCGTTCCTGTTTTCAGATTTCTAACCTTATCCCAATGTACATCTGGACCTTTGTTTTGGCTTGGACCCACCACAGTAAGAGCGACTTGTAAATCACTCCAATGCTGCATGTGCAGTAAAGTACCACAGGCATGCTCACATACATACTGTGCATACAGTACATACAGTACATACAGTACATACAGTACATACGTGGCAGTCTTACCACACAATGTACTGGTGTGCAGTAGCATGCCCAGCTGTTGTTGAGGAATCAGTTAAGGAAGAATGACAAATTAGCATAGCATTCTGACCTCAGGGGAGTTCACCAGTCATAGGTATATATGCATAATTATGTTGTACACAGGTGAATACCCTCGAGGTAGAAACCCTTCTGTACACATCCTTCCTCACTACCTCAAATTTACCCATAACCACAAATGGTCTCTGTCAAACAAAGTGAATCTGTTTTCTCCCTGGTAATATACCTACAGTACACATGCAACAATTGCTGAATTGAAGGAGCAGTATCATTGCAATCTTTTGTGTGCAGTAGTTGGGTGTGTGACACTGTATGTAGCAATGCTGGTTCTGCCATACCTCCCAACCTCCTCACCTCCTCCCCCAGACTCAGTGCCCAACGCACTGATCATGAAGCACCCAGTGTGCCTCCTGTGAGGGCAGCTTGGTCTACCCGCCCTAGCTTCTTCCCGCACCCTCCTCTTCACTCTGCCTACACCTCCCACTAATATCCCTGTTCCTTACTATATCTTCTTCTCCTGTGTCTTCTCCCTGGCCTACACACCACTGTTCTGGGTCTGGCTGTAGAATGTCTTCTGCTTCCAAGCTGACTTGAGTAAGACTTGCTTCAAGCAGAGCCATCTGTTGGGCCCCATCTGTCTCTCCTCTATTTCTCGCCACTCTCCTGTTCCTTGCCCCTACCCCACCTGCTTCTCCTTCCCCACCTTCCCCCACCTCATTACTGCAGAGAGGACGGCGACACTGTTCCATCTTTCTTCTTCCCTCACCACTTTGTACTCTTTTCAAGCACTGACTGGCCACCTGCACCTTCACCGCCACCACCACTACCACTAAATCAGTTACTGTATATACAGAGGTTTGAATACTCATTACCTTATTTGGCCTGTGCCTGCTGACCTCTACAGAGAGTGCATGGCTGTATTGTACAGATAGACTGCAGATTGTTTTGGTGTTGGTGGATACTGCGGATGAAAATTAAGGATCTTGAATGCATTCCACTTCTCTCGCGCAGTAGTGGCCTTCACCTTCCATCCACCATTTTTGTCGATATACAGTACAACAGACAGTATTGTCAACTCTCTGATAATAGTTTTGTGGTCGCGTGTTAGCTCAATATTGAAGCAGGTGAAGTATGGTTTGTGTCCCTGTCTGGGTGTGGGGGCTGTGCAAACAAGTACCCACAATGATACGTACATGTATCTGTATTCCTTGCACCTGTTCCTTGCCCCTACCTGACCTGCTTCTCTTTCCCCACCTTCGTCCACTTCATTACTGCAGAGTGTCCCATTTGAATGTCGCCACTTCACCTTTCAGTGATCATCACTCCTCAATCACTTAGCAACATAATCATTTATCATAATACTGTACTAGCACCTCATAGTTGCAGTGCCATACTCCATGCAATGAATATAGTTATCCAGGTGGGTGCATGTCTGTATAATTTAGACTATAACAGTATTCATGGCCTACACAGCTCTGTCTGAAAGCTACTATCTAAATCCTTCAGGACTACTACTTCTGCCTACGAAATTAAGAGTCAGATCTGGCTTCTACCGCTTCATCTACTTAGAACATGGTGTGAATTCTGGAAACGTGAACTTGTCCCACCACTTGCGATGTTTGGTTAGTTTCACAATCCATTCATCATTGGTGTCCACATACATCCCGAGTGCAGAACCATTTTGGGTGGTCGTGGTGATGGGATTCGTCCTGTCATCTGTTGTAGTCTGAAACATAGTGAAGTAATCATCAGAGTTTACTCCATCTGGTAGCTTCTGCAGTACACAGCACACAGTGT
>OX465042.1:1226199-1238699 GCA_949841015.1 Aplysina aerophoba
AATTAGGCAGGCGGAGTTGATGGCAAAGTGATTGTTTAGTGGATGATCGGGTACACCATCAACACTCCTCATGAGTCAACACTCCTCATGAGTCAACACTCCTCATGAGTCAACACTCCTCATGAGTCAACACTCCTCATGAGTCAACACTCCTCATGAGTCAACACTCCTCATGAGTCAAGGAACTGTCTTGCTGGCCACGGACTGTTCCTGCCTGACAAAGCCCTTGTCAGGTGAATTGCTGCCTTACGTAAATAAAGAAATACTGTTGTTGTTGTTGTTGTTGTTGTTGTGATTAGTAGTCTAAACATTCAGTAAGCATGAGTCTAGAACAGATATGTAGCTGTGAGCTACGAGACATTGGAGTAGCCACCTAGCTTTGACAGCACCTCACAGTATCGCAGCTTTTGTGACAAAGTAGTCAGAGGGAGTCAAGGGAAGGGCTACACTAGTACTGCAGTCTGCATATATATCAGCAATATTCTCCCACTCCCAGTCTCTACAGTCTGCAACAGATCAGCACCGCATCCTGCCTTTATTCTCCCACTCCCAGTCTCTACAGTCTGCAACAGATTAGCACCGCATCCCGCCTCTATTCTTCCACTCCCATCACTACTATTGTGCAATCATGAAATGTATTCTCCCACAATAGTAGTTAAACGTGTTCAGAAGGCTAGGGGCTGGACATGAGACTGGTACGTACGTACATACATTAGAGATACAGTGGAACCTCTCTATAAAGGACACTCTGAATTAGGGACACCTCTCTAATGAGGACAGTGTCTGCAGTCCCAACGACATTGAGCTGTGTACAAGTCTACCCCTGAATTACAGGCACCTCTCTATACAGGACAGCCAGCTGGGTCCCAGTGGTGTCCTCTATAGAGAGGTTCCACTGTATACAGGACAGCCAGCTGGGTCCCAATGGAGTCCACTATAGAGAGGTTCCACTGTATACAGGACAGCCAGCTGGTCCCCGTGGTGTCCTCTATAGAGAGGTTCCACTGTATACAGGACAGCCAGCTGGGCCAATGGTGTCCTCTATAGAGAGGTTCCACTGTATACAGGACAGCCAGCTGGATCCCAGTGGTGCCCTCTATAGAGAGGTTCCACTGTATACAGGACAGCCAGCTGGGTCCCAGTGGTGCCCTCTATAGAGAGGTTCCACTGTACATTGTATTAGCCAAGCATGCGATTGTACACACATACGTACGTACGTACATATGCACATATGCATGCACCTTCGATGTAGACAGTGTCCGGCTCCAGCTGATGGTGGACTCTGCGGTGTTCAATGGAGTCACTTAGGGGCAGGTCAAAGAAGAGATGGCCCAGCACACCTGCAGGGGTCGTTCAGGACACGTCACATCCCATCAAAAATGAGCAACAAACATACACGCATACACACACACACACACACACACACACACACACACACACACACACACACACACACACACACACACACACACACACACACACACCACACACACACACCACACACACACACACCACACACACACACACCACACACACACACACACACACACACACAGAGGAGCTAACATTCCAAGTGCTAATTAGTGTATGCCACTCAGTTTTCATTCCAGTGTGCCCTTGTCCTAACAACACACAACACAGTACTACAATGAATATAGTTATCCAGGTGTGGGTCCAATTCCTGTCTGTGTGCTCCAGACACAGTGGCTGGTAAATACAAATGCTGACAAATTTGGCAGCACCACTGACTGAATGTGTGTGTGTGCTGTGTGTTAGTTAAATATTTGTGTGTGTACTTTTGTGCAAGGTTGTTACATGGTGGTCTAGAATTACAGCACTGCATTGGTATGCATGTGTTAATGGCCTCCAGGTGAACTAGACTGAGAGTGATGTTTACAGACAGTGTCACACTTATTTGACTGTCACACACACACACACACACACACACACACACACACACACACACACACACACACACACACACACACACACACACACACACGCACACACACACACACACACACACATGCACTCACCTGTTCCTTGCCCCTACCTGACCTAATTCTCTTTCCCCACCTCGTCCACCTCATTACTGCAGAGTGTCCCATTTGAATGTCACCACTTCACCTTTCAGTGGTTGCCACTCCTCAATCACTTAGCAACATAATCATTTATCATAATACTGTACTAGTACCTCATAGTTGCAGTGCCATACTCCATGCAATGAATATAGTTATCCAGGTTAGTGCTCACCCACCCACCCACACCCACACCCATACGCACACACCCACACGCAATGCACACATGCACCCACACACCCACACATGCACACACACACACGCACACACACAGGCACACACACACACACAACACACAGGAGTCTGGTCACTAACTCACTGCTACAATTCACTAATTCGCTAACCGAACTATATCAGTGCTTTCAGCACTGATATACGTATAACCCTTGGGTTATGCAGTAACATCTCCATGCAGGTGTGAAAGACTGAAGCATAAGAGGGGGCCTATTATTATATTCGCTATGTAATTCCCATGAGTATAAATACACATACATTATGCATGGATACATGCACACACACGTGCACCATATACTCAGCATTGTACGTATTGCATATAATTGTAAATATATTGTTCTCCATAGTATTTTGAGTCATTGCTCCAGACAGATGTGCAGCCACAGCAAGGAGAGAGCAGAGAAGTACCGGGAGAGGAAGGTGAGATGGAGGAGAGTGTAGAGGAGATTACCTTAGAGGAGATACGAAGAAACATTGGTAGACTAAAGAATAGAAAAGCTCCAGGGGTGTGTGGGATAAGTGGCGAAATGCTGAAGGCAGGGGGAGACATTGTAGTGGAATGGATGCACAAAATCGTGAATACAGCGTGGAGAAGTGGCAAAGTGCCTGGTGATTGGAGGAAAGCACTAGTGATCCCAGTACACAAGAAGGGAAGCAAGCTGATATGTAAGAACTATCGAGGGATCAGCCTGCTGAGCATACCCGGAAAGGTGTATGCTAAGATACTGGACCAGAAGATGAGAGACATCACGGTAGGAAAGATATTGGAAGAACAGGGCGCATTCCGAAAAGAGAGAAGCTGTACAGATCAACTCTTTACTGTCAGAATGTTGAGCCAAAAGATTATTGAGAAGAACAAAAGTATGATAATGGTATGTGTGGACCTGGAAAAAGCGTATGATAATGTGATTAGGGAGCTGATGTGGCAAGTGATGGATGAGTATGGAATCAGAGGAAGTTTGGCAAAGGCAGTAAAATCAATGTACGTGAACTGCGAGGCATGTGTGAATATAAAAGAAGGCAATTCGGAGTGGTTCCCGGTAAAGAAAGGTGTGAGGCAAGGATGTGTGATGTCCCCGTGGCTCTTCAATGTGTACATGGATCGCATAGTGAGAGAGGCGAAGGAGCGGTTTAGTGGAGGAGTCAAACTGGAAGAAAGTAACGTGCAGTTCCTCCTATTTGCGGATGACCTAATACTAGTAGCTGAGAGAGAGGAGGATGTGGAGAATAACCTCAACATCTTGGATGAGGTGATGGCAAAGTGGAGTATGAAGGTGAACTGGGGAAAGACAAAGGCATTGGTGGTGAAGAGAGGAGGAGGCTCATGTAATGTGTCCGTGAAGGGTGAAATGGTTGAGGAGGTGAAAGTGATGAAGTATCTGGGTGCTCTGTTCAATGAGGAAGGGACATGTGAAGATGAAATTGAAAGTAGAATCGGGGCGACAGGGAGAACCATTGGGGCACTTAGGCAGGAGGTTGTGGATCGTAGGGAATTGAGCAAGACCACTAAATTAAGGGTATATAATGCTATTGTAATGCCCACACTACTCTATGGCAGCGAGACATGGACATTGCAGAAGAGGCATATGAAGAAGTTGCAGGCAGTGGAGATGAGGTATCTGAGGAAGGTCGAGGGAGTGACAAGAATGGACAAAGTGAGAAGTGATGATATTAGAATGAGACTGAGACAGGAAGATGTAGTGGCTACTGTGCATAGAAAGAAGAAACAATGGCTGAGGAAGATGGAAGAAATGCCAGAGGAGAGATTAGTCAAGACAGTGTATATGGAAGAGATGCCTGGAAAGAGACCGAGAGGGAGGCCAAGGAAAAGATGGGAAGATGACTTGTAGGTATTAATGATCTGACTGAGCTTAGTATTATAATAACTACTATATAGCATAACAACTGTATATTTTTCTGGCTACCTCCTACATAGGAGAAAAAAGCTATTGTATGATTGATTGATTGATTGTTCTCCATCCATACATGTGGAGGATCTACAGTGTGGTTTGTTTGTGCACACATGTTGGAGGATCTACAGTGTGGTTTGTTTGTGCACACATGTTGGAGGATCTACAGTGTGGTTTGTTTGTGCACACATGTTGGAGGATCTATATACAGTGTGGCTTGCTTGTCCACACATGTTGGAGGATCTATATATGGTTTGTCATATCCACAACAGTACAGGTTACCAACAGGTACGTATGTATGTTCTGTGTGTAGATTACCACCATTATTTTAATAATATTACTTAATAATATAGTTCCACAAAATTTGTAAAAACGTGAAATAATTTTAATGAAGTTACTGTGTGTGGGTCATATGTTATGTTCTGATAAAATTATACCACAACATTATTAGATATAAGCATTTTACGTACATCGTGTGTAAAACAGAAAATTATATTAAATATCACAAAATAGCATTCACCACTAGTTACATCTGATTATAAATATATTATGTAGTTGACTAGGTATAACATTGGGCCAGGACGCCAGTACTTAAATACGTACTGACATACATTGTGACATAAATTCACATCTTGGCCTGAGCAATTATTACATACATGCAACTTTCCACAACTTTTACTCTAACACGTTCACCACTTCCCCCTGTCCCTGCTTGCGGCTGTCGGCATGGGCAACTATCCCGCTGCTCCCGTGGGACACTCCCTGCACCACTGCATAATATGAGTTTGTCTCCAAATGGTCACAGGAGGTGGAGTTGCACACCGTTATATTGTGGCGTCGGCCTCGGAGAAAGGCGACTATGTCTTCGGGGAGTGCTTCTATCGAAGGAAGAGCAAGTGAAGGAGGGAGGGAGGGAGGACAGTAATGATGGCGAAGAAATGTGAGAGGAAATATGTTTGTCAAGGAGGGAGGGAAGACAGTAATGATGGCAAAGAAATGTGAGAGGAAATATGTTTGTCAAGGAGGGAGGGAAAACAGTAATGATGGCAAAGAAATGTGAGAGGAAATGTGTTTGTCAAGGAGGGAGGGAAAACAGTAATGATGGCAAAGAAATGTGAGAGGAAATGTGTTTGTCAAGGAGGGAGGGAAAACAGTAATGATGGCAAAGAAATGTGAGAGGAAATGTGTTTGTCAAGGAGGGAGGGAGGACAGTAATGGTGAAGAAACGATGGAGGAATTAAAAATGTGTTTGCATGTAGGAGGAGAGTAGACCACGCATATGATTGGTTTCATAAAGGTATTAATTAGGCAGGCGGAGTTGATGGCAAAGTGATTGTTTAGTGGATGATCGGGTACACCATCAACACTCCTCATGAGTCAACACTCAACATGAGTCAACACTCCACATGAGTCAACACTCCTCATGAGTCAACACTCAACATGAGTCAACACTCCTCATGAGTCAACACTCCTCATGAGTCAACACTCCTCATGAGTCAACACTCCTCATGAGTCAACACTCAACATGAGTCAACACTCCTCATGAGTCAACACTCAACATGAGTCAACACTCCTCATGAGTCAACACTCCTCATGAGTCAACACTCCTCATGAGTCAACACTCCTCATGAGTCAACACTCCTCATGAGTCAACACTCAACATGAGTCAACACTCCTCATGAGTCAACACTCCACATGAGTCAACACTCCACATGAGTCAACACTCCTCATGAGTCAACACTCCACATGAGTCAACACTCAACATGAGTCAAGGAACTGTCTTGCTGGCCATGGACTGTTCCTGCCTGACAAAGCCCTTGTCAGGTGAATTGCTGTCTTAAATAAAGAAATACTGTTGTTGTTGTTGTTGTTGTTGTGATTAGTAGTCTAAACATTCAGTAAGCATGAGTCTAGAACAGATATGTAGCTGTGAGCTACGAGACATTGGAGTAGCCACCTAGCTTTGACAGCACCTCACAGTATCACAGCTCTTGTGACAAAGTCAGTCTCAGGGAAGTCAAGGGAAGAGCTACGCTGCAGTCTGCAGCAGATTAGCATCGCATCCTGCCTCTATTCTCCTACTCCCATCACTACTATTGTGCAATCATGAAATGTTTTCTCCCACGATAGTAGTTAAACGTGTTCAGAAGGCTAGGGGCTGGACATGAGACTGGTACGTACGTACATACATTAGAGATACAGTGGAACCTCTCTATAAAGGACACTCTGAATTAGGGACACCTCTCTAATGAGGACAGTGTCTGCAGTCCCAACGACATTGAGATGTGTACAAGTCTACCTCTGAATATGGGACACCTCTCTATACAGGACAGCCAGCTGGGTCCCAGTGGTATCTAGTGTTGGGCGATGCTACGATTTTATCGCTAAACTGCAATATTAGTAAGACACAATACTGCAATCACACCTTAGCTGCAGAAACGATTACATCGCGTCGACGAGTGTATCGCATAAACAGCGATAATCGCAGTACAAATAGGCTTAGAGTGGAATTGAACTAACTTCCAGTTAGGTATATTCTTCTCACTCGTTATATGATGCGTACGTTAGAATTCGCTCGAAGGTTCCTTCGAGGCTATTAAGGCTAACCGTCGAGGCGTCGACGCCATTTTTTATATGCTTAAATAGCGCACGTGTCCCCGTACGTGTGTAAAGGATGGCGGTGTTGCATTGGAACACTTAGTCAGTAAAGGTGGTTATATAGTCAGCGATCTACGAGCTCAATTGTCCCCAGACAATGTAACAAACTTGTTTTTCTGGCTAGAAATATGCCACGAGAACTTGTACTTTGAGGACTGGTTGAGTTTCGGAAACGTCTAAACATACAAACGCGTATATCGCAATTATCGCAATTATCGCATGAGTTGTGCCTGGCAATAATCGCACAAGATATTTCTATCATCGCCCAACACTAGTGGTGTCCTCTATAGAGAGGTTCCACTGTACACAGGACAGCCAGCTGGGTCCCACTGTATACAGGACAGCCAGCTGGTCGCAGTGGTGTCCTCTATAGAGAGGTTCCACTGTATACAGGACAGCCAGCTGGTCCCAGTGGTGTCCTCTATAGAGAGGTTCCACTGTATACAGGACAGCCAGCTGGTCCCAGTGGTGTCCTCTATAGAGAGGTTCCACTGTATACAGTACAGCCAGCTGGTCCCAGTGGTGTCCTCTATAGAGAGGTTCCACTGTATACAGGACAGCCAGCTGGTCCCAGTGGTGTCCTCTATAGAGAGGTTCCACTGTATACAGTACAGCCAGCTGGTCCCAGTGGTGTCCTCTATAGAGAGGTTCCACTGTATACAGGACAGCCAGCTGGTCCCAGTGGTGTCCTCTATAGAGAGGTTCCACTGTATACAGTACAGCCAGCTGGTCCCAGTGGTGTCCTCTATAGAGAGGTTCCACTGTATACAGGACAGCCAGCTGGTCCCAATGGTGTCCTCTATAGAGAGGTTCCACTGTATACAGGACAGCCAGCTGGTCCCAGTGGTGTCCTCTATAGAGAGGTTCCACTGTATACAGGACAGCCAGCTGGTCCCAATGGTGTCCTCTATAGAGAGGTTCCACTGTATACAGGACAGCCAGCTGGTCCCAATGGTGTCCTCTATAGAGAGGTTCCACTGTATACAGGACAGCCAGCTGGCTCCCAGTGGTGTCCTCTATAGAGAGGTTCCACTGTATACAGGACAGCCAGCTGGCTCCCAGTGGTGTCCTCTATAGAGAGGTTCCACTGTATACAGGACAGCCAGCTGGCTCCCAGTGGTGTCCTCTATAGAGAGGTTCCACTGTATACAGGACAGCCAGCTAGGTCCCAGTGGTGCCCTCTATAGAGAGGTTCCACTGTACATTGTATTAGCCAAGCATGCGATTGTACACACATACGTACGTACGTACATATGCACATATGCATGCACCTTCGATGTAGACAGTGTCCGGCTCCAGCTGATGGTGGACTCTGCGGTGTTCAATGGAGTCACTTAGGGGCAGGTCAAAGAAGAGACGGCCCAGCACACCTGCAGGGGTCGTCCAGGGCACATCATATCCCATCAAAAATGAGCGACAAACATACTTACGTATACACACACACGCACAAACCACTGTGTCCCAACTGCGTGAGTGCAAATGTGCAATAGTTGGGTGTGTAACACTGTCTGTACCAATGCTGGTTCTGCCATACCTCCCAACCTCCTCATGCACCTAGGTCTCTCCTCCCCCAGACCCAGTGCCCAACACACTGAAGCGCCCAGTGTGCCTCCTGTGAGGGCAGCTTGGTCTACCCGTCCTAGCTTCTTCCCGTACCCTGCCCTTCACTCTGCCTACACCTCCCACTAATATCCCTGTTCCTTACTATATCTTCTTCTCCTGTGACTTCTCCCTGGCCTACACAACACTCCTCTGGATCTGGCTGCAGAATGTCTTCTGCTTCCAAGCTGACTTGAGTAAGACTTGCTTCAAGCAGAGTCATCTGTTCGGCCCCCTCTGTCTCTCCTCTATTTCTCACCACTCTCCTGTTCTTTGCCCCTACCCCACCTGCTTCTCCTTCCCCACCTTCTCCCACCTCATTACTGCAGAGAGGACGGCGACACTGTTCCATCTTTCTTCTTCCCTCACCACTTTGTACTCTTTTCAAACACTGACTGGCCACCTCCACCTTCACCCCCACCACAAACCACTAAATCAGTTCCTGTATATACAGAGTTTTGAATATTCATTACCTTATTTGGCCTGTGCCTGCTGTCCTCTACAGAGAGTACATGGCTGTATTGTACAGATAGACTGCTGGCTGTTTGGTGGGTCACTCGTGACAGCTGCTGACTGTTATGGTGTTGGTGGATACTTGGATGAAAATAAGGATCTTGAATGCATTCCACTTCTTTCCCGCAGTCTGGGCCTTCCCCTTCCATCCACCATTTTTGTCGATATACAGTACAACAGACAGTATTGTCAACTCTCTGATAATACTTTTGTGGTCGCGTGTTAGCTCAATATTGAAGCAGGTGAAGTTTGGTTTGTGTCCCTGTCTGGGTGTGGGGGTTGTGCAAAAAGTACCCACAATGATACGTACGTGTATCTGTATTTTGCACCTGTTCCTTGCCCCTATGTACCCGACCTACTTCTCTTTCCCCACCTTTGTCCACCTCATTACTGCAGAGTGTCCCATTTGAATGTCACCACTTCACCTTTCAGTGGTTGTCACTCCTCAATCACTTAGCAACACAATCATTTATCACAATACTGTACTAGTATCTCATAGTTGCAGTGCCATACTCCATGCAATGAATATAGTTATCCATGGCAGGTGGGTGTATGTCTGTACAATTTAGACTATAACAGTATTCATGGCCTACACCGCTCTGTCTGAAAACTACTATCTAAATCCTTCAGGACTACTACTTCTGCCTATGAATTAAGAGTCAGATCTAGCTTCTACCGCTTCATCTACTTAGAACTTTGTGTGAATTCTGGAAACGTGAACTTGTCCCACAACCAGGGATCGTCGGTTAGTTTCACCTTCCATCCATCATTGGTGTCCACATACATCCCGAGTATACTACCATTTTGGGTGGTTGTGATGATGGGATTCGTCCTGTTATCTGCTGTAGTCTGAAACATAGTGAAGTAATCATCAGAGTTTTCTCCATCTGGTAGCTTCTGCAGTACACAGCACACAGTGTGCATTAGTAAGTGGGAGGGGGAGGATGGGCTGATTAAATGCATGCAGGGGCATGCACTTCTGTTGTCAAGTTGTGTGTGAGCATTGACCCGCGCACACTCACACGCCTGGTGTGTACTTCACTTTTTGGAGTTCAGCAAACCCCACAATGTTTTGCAGCAAGCGCACATTACATTTTGCCAGTGTAATTCCTAAAACACCTTTCACACGGACACGTTAATTCAGATTGAGAATCCAGATTCAACTCACATTTAATATGGATTAAAATTCATATGTGAATGCGACAAACCCAGGTACACCCGGATGTAACACCTTTTAAATCCGAGTTAGCGGTCAGTGTAAAAGAGGTTTAAGTGTACCAGGTCACCATCTCATCCATACATTTGAAGTGGCTGTAAGGACCTAGTGTTGCAGTGCCTTCATGACTGACTCACTTCAAATATCAAAGTCTGTTTGTCTGTTGCTTGAAGACCATATGTGCCCGAAATGGCAGGCGTGCAGATCTGAAACGTGTATCTTGAAGATCCAGGAGTGTGCACGACATCAGAATACACAAACTTTACTGCATTGGAAGGAGACAGTGCATGCACAAACATGTAGTGCAGTGCTGAAGAGAGAGGGTCTGTGCTTTACTAACATGCAGTTCATCTTAAAGTTAGTTTGCTGAATCCTAACTCTACCCTGACCATAGTGAACTAACTCAGGATTGGGGTGGAAGTGCTTGATCATGCAACAAGGTTTGGCTATGGTAAAGTATTCCCAACTCTCATAATGCATCGACCTAGTCATGCCGAGACTTTTCAATGAGGCACTCAGTCTAATGCCAGACAGATTGACAATAGCAGATCAAATGTGATATGTACTTACGTAGGTACACACAATGTGTGTACCTAAGTACATCATACTGTACAACTGTGTCGGAAGACGTGGTTCTGTATGACTTTAAATACGTACATACGTACCACCCCTTACAGTCTGCCCTGTGTTCCACTGTACATAAATGCATCTCACGTCACTACGTATGCATGCCTTGTGTATGTAAGTACCACTGTTAGCCCTCCCTAGTGGTTCAGGGCTTGTGTGCGTGCGTGCTCACTTCTATCCCAGCTATAGCGTAACACTGTGTCTTCAGCTTCTGAGGTCTTTGCCACTCGCATGCGAGGTTTGTCCGGGTTGGCGCTTTCGAAATACACAATTCTAGATTCGTTTTGAGGGAATGGTTGCCCACTTGCACTATGAGTGTACATGGATCCAATACGCTGTGTTCAAAGCAGAGGAAACAGAGCCAACAGCTGACATGCCTGTACCTTTACATGTACACCCCTACCTACTGTACCTTTACATGTACACCCCTACCTACTGTACCTTTACATGTACACCCCTACCTACTGTACCTTTACATGTACACCCCTACCTACTGTACCTTTACATGTACACCCCTATCTACTGTACCTTTACATGTACACCCCTACCTACTGTACCTTTACATGTACACCCCTACCTACTGTACCTTTACATGTACACCCCTACCTACTGTACCTTTACATGTACACCCCTATCTACTGTACCTTTACATGTACACCCCTACCCTACTGTACCTTTACATGTACACCCCTACCTACTGTACCTTCACATGTACACCCCTACCCTACTGTACCTTTACATGTACACCCCTACCTACTGTACCTTCACATGTACCCCCCTACCCTACTGTACCTTTACATGTACCCCCCTACCTACTGTACCTTCACATGTACCCCCCTACCCTACTGTACCTTTACATGCACACCCCTACCTACTGTACCTTTACATGTACACCCCTACCTACTGTACCTTCACATGTACACCCCTACCTACTGTACCTTTACATGTACACCCCTACCTACTGTACCTTCACCTACTGTACCTTTACATGCACACCCCTACCTACTGTACCTTTACATGTACACCCCTACCTACTGTACCTTTACATGTACACCCCTACCTACTGTACCTTTACATGTACACCCCTATCTACTGTACCTTCACATGTACACCCCTACCTACTGTACCTTTACATGTACACCCCTACCTACTGTACCTTTACATGTACACCCCTACCTACTGTACCTTTACATGTACACCCCTACCTACTGTACCTTCACATGTACACCCCTACCTACTGTACCTTTACATGTACACCCCTACCTACTGTACCTTTACATGTACACCCCTACCTACTGTACCTTTACATGCACACCCCTACCTACTGTACCTTCACATGTACACCCCTACCTACTGTACCTTTACATGCACACCCCTACCTACTGTACCTTTACATGTACACCCCTACCTACTGTACCTTTACATGTACACCCCTACCTACTGTACCTTTACATGTACACCCCTACCTACTGTACCTTTACATGTACACCCCTACCTACTGTACCTTTACATGTACACCCCTACCTACTGTACCTTCACATGTACACCCCTACCTACTGTACCTTCACATGTACACCCTATATACCTGCTGTACCTTTACCCCTCCTACCCCCACCTGGCGAGGAGGGCCCTGTGATTCTAAGGTGTGTACTCACAACATTGTCT